>JAHKKF010536707.1:6395-17432 GCA_019740295.1 Labeo calbasu | reverse complement strand
CAGCAGGGACAATAAATGGAGATAACAGAGGGAGGGTGGGTGGGTGGGAAAAAAAGATAGTTCATGGCAGGCAGATGGTGGAAAAAGAGGGGGCATGTCTTCATATACATCTCCATAGAAATCGATCAAGTCTTGTTCCAAATATAATAGTCCCAAATCCAGATTCAGCTCACCCTCAGCGGCCGTGCAGTGTGCGGTGATTTCCTCAGCACCCTCACGCTCCACTGAAACATCCACCGTCGCGTTCAATGTGGCCGGCTCACGCACCTGGTCGGACAGGATTCGCTCAGGCTCTGTGGCGATCCTCCGTGCCGTCGCTCCTTTAGGCAATGGCTCAGTCATGTTAGGCTCTGGCTCAGTCGCATTAGGCTCTGGCTCTTTGTCCACAGTGGGCTCGGGCTCATGCTCCACGAGTCGGGGTGGTGGTTAGCTGGGCTCTGGGTCTTGAGTGGGGCTGGTGTCATTGTCTATGAGATCCACAATCCCTGAAGAATTGCAGGACACCCGCACCCACTCAATATATGCCACGAGCCTCTCCTGAGGACCTTCCCCGGACAGCTGCACTCGTGTGGTGGTGTTCAGGTCAGTCCGGTAGAACAAGCATAGGCAGCTGTCTGGGTAGTGCATGTATTTGGAGAGGAACACAAAGTCTTTGGTGTGGTCCTTGAGAGAGCGGTCCCCCTGCTCCAACAAGATGGCAGGATGATTAATAATAAATGAAAATAAAAACTGACAGAAACTGAAAAGAAACGGGGGGGAAGCACACCACTTAACTCTGTATGTTCCGATCTTCTGTCACGGTCATGTGTAAGGAAGGCACAATACAAAGGCGAAATACAATGACAAGTCTTTAATATAATCCACAATAGGTAAATCCAGACATGAAGGGCAGGAAAACACACACGTACATAACCTTGCGATTGGACAGCGAACACTGAACTGAAACCAACTAATAAAGGAATGCTAATGATACAAGGACAGGTGTGGGTGATTAATGAATAAGGATTTAACGAGGACAGGAACAGGAAAACCATATATGGGCACAGAAGGGAGAAACCAACACAAACAGTCCAATGGGGGTGTGACAATATTACAAATGCATTAACTTCCAATAAAATATTTTGATGCAAGAAATGCATGATTGAACTTGCCCCTGGAGAGCCAACGTTCTGTGAAGTTTAGCTCCAATATCTGGAAGTTCTAGTAAGACATTGTTTTTGTTTAAAAATTCCTAAAAATCTTGATTGGCTGGTTTAGGTGTGTTCAGTTGGGATCACTGCTAAACTCAGAAGGAAAGTGGTGTTCTGTCTTGATTTGGCACAGCCTGTACCACTAAGGTTTCATTTTCCATGAGGGAACTCTTTAGTATGTAATACAAATAAGTGAGTTGTTGCCATGGTAATGGAAAAGTTTACAGCCTGACAGTGAAAAAGGGGCTAATGTCAGAATTGACCATATGCATGGGGTGTTCTTTAAAACTTCCACATAAAAAAAAAGCCAGCTCGTAAACCTCTGGTGAAGCTCATCTGAAATGTCGGTAGAGACTCGAGACCCTCACAGAAACCTCTCCAGTCTCGTTCTTGTCACAAACAAAACTGACAAACAAAATAATTGCAACACCGTAAATAACGATAGCGGAATTAAAATAGAGTTTCATGTTATTTGACAACATCATTTTTTATGCTGAGCTATTTAAATAGAACATATTGAGTTAAAGTAACTATAATTAATTGGATGTAACCACTGTCCATAATCTAAAGGAGTAGTTTGAAACAAATCTCCCTGTGTTGGTTGAATTACCCTATTTGGCCAGGTTTAATACACCAAAACATGTTCACTAAATTAACCAGTTTAAGTTACAGGGAATTGATTAAATTGATTTGGTTGGACATTACTATTTCACATAGATTCTTCCTCATTCAAATCCATTAATGTTAATAAAAACAATTCGGTTGTGTGGAACCACTGTCCATAACTGAATTAAGTTAGTTCTAAAGAATCTTTTTTTTTATTGATTTATTTTTTTGAGTGTACTTAGAACTACTATAGAGGGTATGCATGTGACATCACCATCAGCTGGAGTGAGTGCGGCTCCGCCCACTGAGTGGCAAAAAGACAAAGTGGAGGCATTGGTTTCAACGCGAATGCTGCGATAGAACACACTGAGGTATATTTTTACAGACTGCTGAAAGCTACTGAAAAGAGAAGCAAATTAATTGCTGCAATTCAAAGAAACAAATGGTCTCCAGGCAGCGAAACACGGATTTGCAGTTATTATTTCATGTTAATATGTTGAATTGTGCAATAAAATCATATCTTATATATTGTATTATAGTATATCATATTGACAACAAATCAACTAAATATTTACAATCTTAAATTCTGCATAACTGGATGTTTTTAAATAAACACTGACAAAAACAATATACGTTTTTCAGCTGGAGGTTATGGCAATATATATCACATTGAGATAAGTGATCACCGGGGTTTAGACCAACCTATTTTGTATTTACAAAATGAGTTCACAGGCAAATTTGCTGTATTTATTTTACCCGGTGTCAAAATCAGACACATATAAGTGTTAGAAAACACGATTCCTGGCTGGATCAATATCACACCTGCAGGTTTTTTTTTTTCAGGGTTGGAACTAAACTCTGCAAGACATCGGCACTCCAGGACTGACGTTGCCTATCCCTGATATACAGGTTATGATTATATTACAGGTTATCATTTTGAACCTGTTAATGGTAGGGTTGCGCGAGGCACAAACTAACGCTGGGTTAATTATAACACACGTGGTTTAAATATTTCCACAGACGCTAGCTGTCACGTCGTTGTGTGTGGGGAATGACGAGGAGGAGTGAGGAGGTCCAAAGCATAGAGTTTTATTAATATAATCCACAGGGAAACAGGAACGGACAGGAAACAGCAGGGAACCAGCAAACATAACGTAACTTGACGGAGTAACCATACAAACAGACTGGAATGACTTACAAGAACCGACGATCTAAACGTGGACAAAACCAAACTTAAATACACTGACTAATCAGGGGAGGACAGGTGCAAACAATCAAACAGTGACGTAATAAATTGAAAACGGAACAGGAAGTCCAAATAAGGGCATACATGGGGGAAAAACACACAACACAGTCCAAAAGGTCTGACACTAGCATAACCAAATTCATGGTATTTGCTAGCTGCCATGGCAACGCTATACAGAGAAAAAAGTGCGCCAAAATTCAAAAGCCTTTTAGAAATATCGCTGAATATTTGTTTTACCATAGTAAAAGTAAATTTCTGGCTGAAGTAAATTTTTCATCTCAGTTTTTAGTATTCATTAGACAAATCTGATATTATTTTAATAGCTAATTTGCTATTTATCAGTGTAGATAGTTTAGAAAGATAGTTTAGACACTAACCAGTTTTAAGTTTTAGTCGCGCTGATGGGGAAAGTTTATAGTTATATTTTTTTCATTTGATCAGATAACATTTTAAGCTGTCATATGGTCGTTACAACGTGCCCCTCACACGTTACAATGTACCCCACCTACGGGGCATGTTGTCACTTTTCACTTCCTTTCTTTTGAGGTAAATAATGAAAAATGTATACACTGTAATTGTGAAACAAAGCGACATATTTGTACTAGACAAGTGTGAAATTAACGTGGATAAAAAATTACACTCTGAACCCCACGTGGATTTACACAAACTGAGAAGTTCAAAAAGTGTTAGGTTGTGCCCCGCGTCTCCCTAGGTCTTAGTAGTTCCCCGGGAGATATGAAAAAAAAAAGTAGTTACTGATTAGCTAATAGTGAACTACCACTCTGAACTGAGTGCTATTACTTACTGATTCATCGATCAGAGTTTCTTTGTAGTTAATAGTAGTTACTAGAATGTTAATAGTGCATTAGTCATTTGTCCCTGTGTAGTTATTCAATAATGATGGAACAGTATTCTAAAGTGTTACCATATATTGTTTCATGTGAATGAGTGAGCAAGATGATTTTCACATTATTTGGAGGCAAAAATTCTGGTTTAGAGTCTCTAGTCCACATCCAGTTCTTAGAAACCTTGTGAATAAATGTTCTGTTTGTGTTTTATGGGTTTATTTCAATGACTCAAAACTTTTAGTTTTTCATTAAACACACATAAACATTGTTTTCTCAAAAATACAAACTTGTACAGTGCACAGCATAAAAAAGTACACCCTCTCTGAATAAATATATAAGATGTATTATCTTAATGAAATTATTTTTTTTAAAGGACTGCAAAACTGTACTCTCACAGTAGTTGTTATGTGTGCAGCTACTTTTATAAAAAGCCTCAAATTTGTTAAACACATGAATAAAATGAATCTCTGACCCTTTGTCAGTGATCTTTATTTTTGCTATACATCTCTAATAGTCCCCTTTTCCATTCTAATAATGATGTTGCACTTTTTCTGTGTCAGAGGTTTCCTGCAATTGTGTGCAACATGCATCAGCTGACCTCCATAAATCAAAGAGTCATTAATTCAGTACGTATTGCTTTTATTATCAGAGATGGTCCATACCGCCACATGTGGCCAAGTGAATGTGTTTCAAGTAGATGTGTTCAAATGGATGTGCTATGGCAGTCACAAACTTGGAAAAATTAAGATTTTTTTATGTTTTTGAAAGAAGTCTTTATTTTATCAAAAATACACTAAAAACAATAATATTGTGAAAGATGCTGTGTGACAAAAAGAAAAAAAAAAGTTAGGGTTAAAAAAGAGTTGCCAAACAATCACTACATCAATGGTCCAATCCTAGACTCTTCACTAATTGCATATTTAAATCCAGACACAACTATTATTATTATTATTATTATTATTAATAATAACAATATTAATAATAATAAGCTATTATTATTGTTGTTGTTGTTGTTATGTTAATATATCTAAATATTGTAATTATTCCAAACTTGTGACTGCTAAATCATTTATTATTCTGTGTGATGCAGTATCAGTATAGTATTTTTCATGCTTATGTAGATTTGGGTTTTTATGGCATGTGGGTGGAGCCATTCTCACAGAACTGTTTACAGTTGAATACTTGGTTCTAAATATTCATAAGCCTTAATTACTCACAACCTAAAACTTGTACCATGAGTATGTTACACCCCTGTGGACTGTTTTGTTGGTTTTACCCTCTTGTGTCCTTATTTAGTCTTTCCTGTTCCGTTTCTAGTTATGACGTCATTGGTTAATTGCTCACACCAGTCCTTGTCTAATCAGCGTTCCTATATAAGTTTGATTCAGTTCCTTTCTCATTGTCCGTTCTTAATGTTGTCACGAATGTTACTGAATGTTAGTTTTCGTCGTGTTTGTGTGTGTTTTCCCCACTGTTCCTGTTCGTTCCTGTTCCCTTGTTTGGATTATTATATTAAAGTACATGTTCATTATTTCCTCGTCCCTGCTCCTCCTTCCCGCACATGACCCGTGACAGAAGAACGGACCTAAAAAAAACAGTGAAGGCTGAGGAAGCTTTGTGGGGTTTGCGGCAAGGTGGACGGAAGTTGGAACGGTATGTGGAGGATTTCCTTGAGCTAGCGAACCAGCTGAGCTGGCACGACGCTGCGTTAGGTGCGTGTTTTCAGCTGGGGCTGGACGATGAGACTATCCGTTGCGATCTTCCCGTTTGTGAGTATCCCCTGATCGAACTGATAAATGTAGTCCTTTATTTGAATGGTTCCGACTTTGAAGTTGAAGAAGATTACATGTCTCGTCGTCCAGCCCCCTCTGAGACACGAAGCGTCGTGTCGGCTCACACTACGCCGGGAACTCCCACATACCGCACCAATGGATCGGACCGCCTACCCCGCCCCCAACGAACCCCCATTGTCCAAGGCTCCATCCACTTCCTCAGCCCGCTCAAAACCCCCAGAACCCATGGCCCGCTCACGGACTCCGGCCGCGGCCCCATGCTCAAGTCGGCCTGCCGCCACTCCGCCCTCAAGTCTGCCTACCTCTGCTCCGCACTCTAAGCTGCAGGACTTTAATATGGCAAGCCACATGTGCCAGAAGGACTTTATGGACCTGATGATCCCTATGGGTGGGGATTTCTCTGAGCTTTCTCCTTTGTCTCTGCTGGTCCCGTCCAGCCCCCGAGCTTCCTGACCCACCATGACTCCCTGAACTCCCCGATCCATCCTGGAGGCGTTCCTCCTCTCCCTCCTGTGTCTGCCCTGCACGAACCTCCAGGGCGCCCACTGCTTTCCTGTTCCGTTTCTCACACAGAGCGCCGTCCAGAGTGCCCTCCAGAGCCCGCGCCACCCGAGCGCCCTCCAGAGCCCGCACTTCCAGAGCGCCCTCCTGTGCCCGCGCCTCCAGAGTGCCCTCTTGAGCCAGCGCCTTCTAAGCCTGGTCCTCCTGTACTCTCCCGGGCTGACAATACCCTAATTTCCCCCAAGAAAATTTTGGGGGAGGGGCTACCCTTATGAACTGTGTGCTCCGCCATGGCTGCCCGGGCTGTGTACTCGGCCATGGTTCCACGAGCTCCCTGATCCGCCATGGCCGCCTGGACTGTGTACTTACCCTTATGAACTGTGTGCTCCGCCATGGCCGCCCGGACTGTGTACTCGGCCATGGTTCTCCGAGCTCCCTGATCCGCCATGGCCGCCTGGACTGTGTACTTACCCTTATGAACTGTATGCTCCGCCGTGGCTCCCCCGAGCTCCCTGACCCGCCATGGCTTCCCGGACTGTATGCTGCGCCGTGGCTCCCCGAGCTCCCTGACCCGCCATGGCTCCCTGAACTCCCCGATCCGTCCTGGAGGCGTTCCTCCTCTCCCTCCTGTGTCTGCCCTGCACGAGCCTCCAGGGCGCCCACCCCCCCTTCCCGGTGTATTTGTTACGGCGCGAGATGCATCTTACAGGAGGGGGGAGTAATGTCACACCCCTGTGGACTGTTTGTTGGTTTTGCCCTCTTGTGTCCTTATTTGGTCTTTCTTGTTCTGTTTCTCACACCTGTCCTTGTCTTATCGGAATTCCTATATAAGTTTGATTCAGTTTCTTTCTCATTGTCTGTTCTTAATGTTGTCGCTAATGTTACTGAATGTGAGTTTTCGTCGTGTTTGCATGTGTTTTCCGCGCTGTTCCTGTTCGTTTCTGTTCCCTTGTTTGGATTATTATATTAAAGTACATGTTCATTATTTCCTCATCCCTGCTCCTCCTTCCTGCACACGACCCGTGACAGAGTATTTAAACAACCTTCAAGATCATCAGAACCATTTTCATTTCTATTTCAGAAGCAAAAACATCTGACAACTGTAAGTTATTTTGTTTATTCACATTACTGATCACCTTAATTGCATTTTTATGCAGAAAGCATAAATCTTTTATCAGAAAGAAATATGCATTTTAAAAATAAATTAATAAATGAATGAATGTGCTTTCAATAACACTGAAGTGTTTTCAAAATCAAACGGGTTTAGATAACAATGTGTTAAATGTAAATGTGTGTAAATGCTACAGAAGAGAATCAAGGAGTTTGTGATATTTTGAATTTAATATCTTGAATTTTGTTTTGTTTTTTTTAACCTGGCTGAGATAGTCTTAGAGTCAAACTTGTAGAGAAAAGTAACATAAAAAGAAGAGAAACTGACCTGCTTTTTGGGATTCAGTTATCAAGCTGTTAGATGTTTGTTAAATTCAGATGTGTATGATCATTATGGCTTTTAAACATCAAAGAAGTAAACAACTTACCTGTTGGCACTTTGAAGGAACTTGTTACACCTGTTTTTTTAAAGGAAGAGTAAGCATATACTGTACTTCTGTGTAAATTCATAACACACATAATGACACACACACTTAAAAAAGAATGATTTCTCATTAGATCCTTTGTGTGTGTGTGTGTGTGTGTGTGTGTGTGTCTGTCTCTCTTAGTGACCATGTCAGACAGGGATGAAGACTGTATGGACGCCAGAAATGTGAACACCAAAGAGTATGTGTGATTTTTGATGAAAACTGATTAATGGTTCAACCAAAAATGAGCATTTACTGAAAATGTACTCATCCTCAGGCCATCCAAGATGGAGATTAGTTTGTTTGGAGAAATTCCACAATTTTATCATGGATCCTCTGCAGTGAATGGGTGCCATCACAATGAGAGTCCAAACAGGTGATAAAAACATCATAATAATTCACAAGTAATCCACATGACTTAAGTCCATTAATTATATCTTGTGTAGCGAAAACAAATCCATGAAACTGTTGTTTCCTCTATCCATAATATTGCTTTCTCCAATGAAAAGTCGTTTTATCTGAATCAGGAGAGAAATATGCACAGATCAAGCAATGATCACAAAACAGTCCAAATCAGTTCTAAACAAATACACTGGTGGATTCTCCTTTAATTGATGGACTGGAGTGGTGTGGATTACTTGTGGATTATTGTGATGTTTTTATCAGCTGTTTGGACTCCCATTCTGACAGCACCCATTCACTGCACAGGATCCATTGGTGAGGAAATAAACAGAAATTGTCAGCATTCTTGCTACATGTGAGGTTGATTTCTGTGATCACTTCCTCTGCTAACTAACCACTTTTTAATTACTGCTTCCTGAAGTGACTGTAAATCTTTTTCACATTAATTATGAAAGAATCATAAAAGTGTCCCTTTTTTTGCACAGGAGTTCACGTCTCACAGATGCCGGAGTCGATCAGACGGACGCCAAACCACATTCAGATGTTTTTCAATACAACATGAACTACCCCAGTCTGGGACAATGTGTCATCATCAACAACAAGAACTTTGACAAAAAAACAGGTAAGAGCTGGGAATAACACTGATAAACAATTTAGTAATAACGCTCTCATATTTTTTGTTGGATTAATCCTTTTTTTTTAACAGGATTGGGAGTTCGTAATGGGACAGACCAAGATGCAAAGAATGTGACAGACACCTTCTCAAAGCTGGGCTTCAAAATCAAAATTAAAAATGATCAGACTGTCTCACAGATGAGAGATATGTTAACTGAAGGTATTGCGAGAAGCTGACTGAGCCTGAATAGTTATTGGTTACAATAAATGTAACAATCAACAATCAACTCAATCAATCAATTCTTCCATCCTCAGTGTCTCGGGAAGATCACAGTCGTTCGGCCATGTTTGTGTGTGTGTTGCTGAGTCATGGAGATGATGGAATGATATTTGGCACGGACGACTGTATCAAGCTGAAAGAACTCTTTGCACTCTTCAGAGGAGACCGCTGCAGATCACTGGTGGGGAAACCCAAGCTTTTCTTTATTCAGGTAAGTTAAATTAATTTTGAAAAAAAAAAAAAAGTAAAAGTTTTAGCAATTTTGGGGGTTTTTGGCCATTTTCAGTATTTGTAAAAATTATTTGTCTCTATATTTTTATTTAAGTTTTAGTTATTTTTAGTTCTTGAAGATAAACTAAACTAAATGAACATGAGAAAAGTTACTTTGGCAACTAACTACCTGCATTATTATTTAATAATAATATTTCTTTTTTATATGAGTTCCCATTTATTTTGTTACATATAACATTTTTTATTGTTTAATTTCACAAGTTGTTTGTGTGTGTTTCTTCTCTGTGTCTCCAGGCTTGCCAAGGCTCATGTCTGGATGCTGGCATTGAGTCCGACAGTGAAGGAGAACAACGAAGGATTCCTGTTGAGGCAGATTTTTTGTATGCCTACTCCACACCGCAAGGTAACTAACATCCAGTTCTGAGAAATTTTCTTGAGAACCAAATTAGAAAACATGCTGATAAACTTGGTTTAATTACATGGTTTTCTGTCTGTCCTTAGGTTATTACTCCTGGAGGAATGTTAATAATGGTTCCTGGTTCATCTCCTCGCTGTGTGAGATGCTGTCAGAATATGGCAAGCAACTGGAGATCATGCAGATCATGACACGTGTCAACCACAAGGTGGCGCTGGACTTTCAGTCCTCCTCCAATCTGCCAGGGTTTAATAGCAAGAAACAGATACCTAGTATTGTGTCTATGCTTACCAAAGACCTCTATTTCCCTAAATAATTAATGTGTTCATTTTACTGATTAGGTTGCAGTGGGATACAAATACTTTAAAATCATTAAAAATAGCCATTTAAACGCAGACTGCAGCCAAAACGAGAACAATGGATATAAAGGGAATTTATAGGTCTATATAATCATGACTACTTGAAATTATCTGTATTTTTCCATCCTGGTGTGATGTTTACAGTGTTGGATTTTGATCTCTTTTATTATATTTTTGTGCACATTTAGGCTGTCATTATGTTGTTATGTGCAGAAAAGTGATTTTGAAGTTTACAGTTTTCAGGTTTATCATCAGCATGCATTAAAGATTACTACACTTTTACTGTATTAAACCATAGGTAATTTTCATAAGGGTTTTACAAGAGGAAGTTCCAAACATAAACACTAGCGCAACTTTGTATTATGATGAATAAACATTTTACTGTGCTATTAAGTTTGTGTACATTGTGTAATTTGATGAGCAAAGACTGAAGACAAGAACTGAGAGATGTAAAAACAAGAAATGCATCCAGTGCTACTGGGAAAACAACAACAATATTTAGGAAAACGTTGCCATATTGCAACAATGTACCACAATGGAAAATGGCCCAAAATTACTTTTTCTATTAAATTATGATTTACTTTTCAATTCAGATACACATTTCTTTTAGAAATTGATGTATCCAGTCCTAATTTCCATCAAAATCTGCCACACACACATACAAACACATAAACACATGCACAAACACACATATTATTACAGTCACTGAAGGCTAACTCATCCTCACTGTCAACGGATGGAAGAGGCAACTCAGCACTCTTTCTATTGCTCTTTCCGTAAAATATTGTTGTATTCAATTTTTGCAAAGACTAAATAATTTCCTTATTTATTAATAAATACACATATATTACAATAAACACTTCAAATAAATAATTACATTCAAATTATTGATGTTACTATCTATAAAAAAAATCCCAATGGGGAAATACATTACTTCAGTTCCACTGTGGTACAGCGTTGCCATATGGCAACAT
>JAHKKF010536705.1:0-66917 GCA_019740295.1 Labeo calbasu | reverse complement strand
GGAGTAAATGACGACCACTACGTTTATTATTACATCCAGCAACACAACACCTCAATCGCTCAATCTGAGATATTCTTGTCTAAATTACATCCCTGCTCCAGCATCGAAACAATGGAGGTCTGGCTGTTACAGCTGATCTGAGGTAAGACGCTCATGTCAATCAACCATTGTGGGAGAGGCCTCTGTCAGTGTGACGCCACAACCACAGGCATCTGAGAATGGCTTAATTTGAAAAAGGGGATATTATTTTTACAGATTAATTCAAAACCACTGCATGGATTTTTATCATTATAGGGTAGATTTGTACATACACTGCCAACACACATTAATGTTCAAACAACATGTAAAAGTGAACTTTGCATCCGATGACCCCTTTAAAACTACATTTGTTCACAGCTGTATTTTGCTTTGACCGTCTCAATTAGTATGACGATATCAATCTTAATCAAGTAAATTCATACTAAATACAACAAAAACACCCCAATTTTCAACAACAGATTTGAAAATATAGTACATACTACAAGGGCTCATTTTGGTGAAACTGGTCATTTACATGTGTAGTCCAAACAAACCAATTCACTTCATCAGACTTTCTAACACTACTTTTGATAGAGAACTATTTAGAGTGAATCAGTTCTCTAGTATGAATCTGACTTCATAATATGAGACAGATGACTGGTTCAGATGAATGAATTCACTAGAATACGATAAGGAGAAAGTGATTAGGTAAGCGCATTTGATTATTTTAAACGATTATGATTTTCGTCAAGAAGTATTTGGTAGCACTTTAGCTTAGGGACCAACTGACCCTTCGCAAACAGTTTGATTGACAGGCAGACAGGAGAGTAGATTAACTTCGGTGGACTTAAACTTGAAAAATTGTGTGTATTGACATCTTTCCGTGGCTGAAATAAAATACGCTCTGATGTTCATTCATATTTTTTTCATGCTTTAAGTAAAGAAGAAAATACGATCAGTTCACGTGTCATTGATTTAATAAGGCAATACAGTGATCTGTCACAACACATTGAAGAGCCACAAAACGGTATTTATTGTTTGAATTTCTTAAAACAATGACATTTTAAAGCTGAGACCTTGTTTCAGACCAGAGGTAACCTGCTCTGTTTTGTCTGTTTATTGAGGCAAACGTAGTAATTAATAGTTAGTTAATAGAAAGAATTGGTCCCTAAACTAAAGTGTAACCTTAACTTCTTACTAGAAAACTTACAGTGCTCTGAAAATAGCACAACTGCTTTTATACCACTTAAAGAGGTAAAGGTAATGATTTTGTTAATTAATCACCAAAATTGATTCTGAAATCATTCTTTAAAGGGTTAGTTCACCCGACTATTACTCACCCTCATGTCATTCCAAACCTGTAAGAGCTTTGTTCACCTTCAGAACACAAATGAAGATATTTCTGATGAAATCCGAGAGCTTTCTGACCCTGTGTCAGCAGCACCACATGCATGCGTCATGATACTCTCGTGAACATGCGTTGATGATTGACATGGAAGAGAACAAATTGTTGGATAAAGTTGTAATTTTTGTTTTCTTTGCGCAAAAGAAAAAAAAAGTTTGCATGTACATTCATAATATTACAGTTAAACCACTAATGTCACATGGACTGTTTTATCAATGTCCTTACTACCTTACTGGGCCTTGAACGTGTCAGTTGCGTTGCTATCTATGCAGGGTCAGAAAGCTCTCAGATCTTAATTTGTGTTCTGAAGAAGAACAAAGATCTTACGGGTTTGGGTGAGTAATTAATGACAGAATTTTCGTTTTTGGGTGAACTGTGAATTCAAACGACTTTATCAGTTTTATTTGCTTTCCAGTTTTATTATATTTCTGTAGTGATAAGTAATAAGTAAAGTGTTTTTAAACCTTGTCAATAATGGCATGAACATTTTTAAGAAGGGTTGCCTTAATTTACATGGCCATATTTGAGTCAGAGAAGATAACTAATTCTATTCATGTTCATGACCAAATCCCAGCACAGATGACAACATTGCAGCACATTATACCTACATTCTTACAGTGCAAATACAACAATACAACAGCAATGCCAGAGAAGGAGGGTGAGGGAGAAAGATAGATTAGAAAATGGTGTAGTGAGAAAAAGAAAGCACTTTTATCTTTTATCTCTCTCATCATTACTGAATGCTGTAATAGAGGCGATGGCCCCCGAGGGTTATACGTAAAATGCAAAGACAGCATATCCACACTGCATACTGCAGTATCAGCCATGATATAGAAGGGAGGGGGTGAGGGTGGTAGAGAATCAAATCTCCTGAAAACATCATTTGTAAAGGGCAGAGTAAATATATCCTCCTCTGATCCAATGGTGTTATTCTTACAGACAATTAAGATTCAGATGCATGAGTTTAGAAATACAAACAGTCAAAAATCAGCTACACCCAAGCCCATCAGGGAGCTCAGTGACATATGAGATACATTATTAAGTAATCAGTTAGCTTTTTTTGATTCTTACTCAGTGGTTTGCCCTTATAAAATAAACATTTTAAATATGTAAGCCCTTTGGAAATGTATTTACAGTCGAGGTCAAAAGTTTACATACACCTTGCAGAATCTGCAAAATGTTAACTATTTTGCCAAAATAAGAGGGATTATACAAAATGCATGTTATTTTTTATTTAGTGCCAACCTGAATAAGATATTTCACATAAAAGACATTTACATATAGTCCAAAAGAGAAAATAATAGTTAAATTTATGAAAATTACCCTGTTCAAAAGTTTGCATACACTTAATTCTTAATACTGTGTTTTTTGTTTGTTTGGGGATAGTTGTTCATGAGTCCCTTGTTGTACGTTTTTCAGCATTTTGTGTATTTGAACCCTTTCCATCAATGACTGTATGATTTTGAGATCCATCTTTTCACACTGAAGACAACTGAGGGACTCATATGCAACAATTACAGTAGGTGCAAACACTCACTGATGCTTCAGAAGGAAACACAATGAATTGGGGTGTAAACTTTCGAACAGAATGACGATATGTACTTTTTTTTCCTTTTGCCTAAATATCATATTTTTTTCATTTTGTACTGCCCTTCAAAAGGTACAGAAAATACTTACATGTTTCCCAGAAGACAAAATGAGTTAAATTTACCCTGGTCTTCGAATTTCAAAAGTTTTCACCCCCTGACTCTTAATGCATCGTGTTTTCTCCTGAAGCATCAGTGAGCGTTTAAACCTTCTGCGATAGTTGCATACGAGTCCCTCAGTTGTTCTCAGTGTGAAAAGATGGATGTTCAGCAGATATTATTATTAAAATTATTTTGCTTGTACAAATGCACGCACCATTTCAGGATTACATCACTGACCAACAGCTGCACTGATGAAAGCAAATGTATCAGACTCTTCTTCTTGATGGGCTTTTGGACATGATACCAGGCGAACACTTTATTCAATGGCAATTCAATTTTATTGCATTACAAAGAGTGGAGAGATCAAAGACCTCAGTGTCTTATAATGAAGACTAAAGGCCAAGCCAATCACACAGACCCGACAGCCTGAGAATATCACCCCTCCATATGAATCCATGTATAATGGGGGGGGGGAAGCTTGATATCTAACGGGACTGTAGCTGAATCTTGAGCATATATCTGTTCTATACACAACGGAGCAAAGCTGATTTGTCAGTTTGCCAAGGTCAAAGCAGAAGACGCTCTTCTTTAGATTCATAGCAGAGAATAATTTGGAGCTCTGGGTGGAAAAGTAATGCTGTGGGTCACATGTTTGAGACCCAGAAGACAAGAGTCACACATAACAAATGCAAATGATGTGTAGGCTGCTATATGATAAATCACAATGCATGATTGAATTGCGCGTATTGCGAAAGGGCACATATAAGGTGTCATTATTAGTGTGGCCTATATAAAAATGCAGCTAAAGGATTTGCATTATATAAAGTGTTTGGCCTTGTTTTACAATAAGCGCATGAGAATTGAGATATGAATATTATTGATGCCACTGATGCCTCTTCTTCTCCATCCACAGCTGTTCGGTCTAATTTAGAGCGCGCTGCCACAATGGAGAGATCACAGGCTTAATATGAGGGGCGCATAAATAAAGATTATTAGGTTAATTAATTATTTTGCATTTATGATTCTTTTATACCTCCACATAATTACTATGGGCTGCTATAATTGAATTTGAACTTGTGCCAGAGTGGGATAATTTGTTTTCAGGTTACCAAATGGTGACAATGTTGCCGGGTGTAGAGGAAATGACATGAAGTGTGAGTGCGGCATAATTCATCTGTGCTCAGACGCTGACACCAAACCCACAGAGAGGAAATTAATTCAGTTTCCCTCCTGCCACATGGGCAAACAACATTACACACACAAATAAATAATAACAGAGAATCAAAGATGCTCCTGCGCACATCAGATCGGGCGCATTCATCACCACACTTATCAAACGTAATAACAACAACGTGGAATGTGGAACACCCTCCTTATCTGATCGTCTATGTGTGTGTAGATAACATGCACGCATGTGTGTTTGTCTGTCTGTTCATGCATGTTTATTGTATGAGTGTCTGTCTGAGGGGAAGAAAAAGGAGGAATGTTATGCATATAATGTGCGTACACTCCATGCATTTCTTCCTCTTTGTAAAATCCTTAGGCCTTGTAGATAACTTTAAATACGAAAACACATCTTAATTAAATTTTGGGCTGTTTTGTGGAATATAGGATTACGCATTGCACGAGAGTGAACATTTTCAAAGGAAACACTGCAAATGCAAATGCAATCATGATTGCCACTTACCTTCCAGCTGAGCCTCTGTTTTGCTGGTGGAGTTACTTTCATCTATAGCTCTCTGATTTAGACCCATGGGATTACGGAACTCATCCCAGCCCATAATGCACTATACATGCGTAACATTATTATTATTATTTTTTTTTTTTTCAAGAAAACAAGTTCTCAGCAACCTTGCAGCTTCTATGAACAGTGTAAAAATAAAAAGGTTTTAGTTTTATTTGTGACACTGAATATGAAAACATTCTCTATTATCATTTAGTTAAAATTCAGAATTATTATTTGTTTTTGATTAATGACAGCTTTAATGTGAAAAAAAAAAAATCTGTATGATAAATCATTGTAAAAATGCCCCTAGTGTGTTTGTAGTCTGTAGCCCCTGGTGGTCATAATTGGGAATGTTAGCCAGCTGCTTCAACAAAACATGTTTGATTTGGCTACAGGAACGTATGTATACACTGTATGTCACATCCTCTCTCGTTCAAATTCCCTTACATTTGCCTTGCATTAGTTAGAAATACTCTACTAATGACTTTTTTCCTAATGCATTGCTTTCCCATAAAAAGAAAGAGCTGAGAGCTGGAAAGCTGCCTATTCACATGCAAATAATCTACCCTGGATATTCTGTTCGAACATCTAATGAATTCTGCTAAAAAAAAAAAAGTGCATATACGTTTTCTTTACTTTTTAAGAGCTGTTTATATTTAATATGCTCCAATAAAATTATGCTTTATGTGTTTGTTTTAATTCACAATCAGTTTTAGTTTAATTAAGCTACTTGCTTCAGATCAAAGTGCAATTTTGTGTTCTTGTTCGAGCTTTAAAAATGGGCAGAGGATTTTGAGTTCCCAGCATGTATATTTAATGTGTTTTTGAGCAAGATGAAAAAAGGAGGAGACTTGTTAGTGTTTAATGTTCTGTTATGTTGGGATTTACAAGAGATTCTGTGATGTTGAGTTTTGGAGTGTGTGCTTAGGTTGAGGATGAGCTAATGGGAACGAAGGCTGCCATGAACTATGCTTTAAACAAAGAAAATACTGAAGACCAGTATAGCTGTACAATCATGACGTCAATTTGTAGGCCGTCTCAGAAGGTTAATTTACCATGAGCTCCCTTGGGAACTTCCTATGGGTTTTTAGAATAGTGCTTTTCTTTCATGAGTAAAATAAGGTCTGTGGTTAATAAGACTTTGAGAGACTTTCGTGTTTTGTTCTACAACATAAAGTCATATCTCAGTCGTGAATTCAGCTGTGTTTATTAAAACCGAAAGTTGCTATATGGGACCTCGGACCACAAAACCAGTCATAAGGGTAATTTTTTTTTTTTTAATTGAGATTTATACATCATCTGAAAGTTGAATAAATAAGCTTTCCATTGATGTTAGGATTGGACAATTTGCTCCAGATACGACTATTTGAAAATATGGAATCCGAGGGTGCAAAAAAAAAAAAAAAGTTCTTAACAATGCATATTACTAATTAAAAATTAAGTTTTAATATATTTATGGTCAGAAATCAATAATTTTGACCCATGCAGTGTATTTTTGGCTATTGCTACAAATATACCCATGCTACTTATGACTGGTTTTATGGTCCAGGGTCACATATATAAAATACCGTTGTTGTACTCATTAAGCATCATGTCATTTATATTAGAACAAGACACGAAAGTCTCTTCAGGTAATGGTTACTGCATACCTTATTTAACTCATCACAAACCCGTGATCTCAAAATTGTGAATTCTTCCAGGTTTTAAAAGCTCAAAACAGTAAACAGTCTCTTGTTATGAGTTTCCACCAACATACACTACATATTTGTGTTTGTTAAAATAAATTATCACCATGCTAATGTGCGCACAATTTGTATTTAAAATTTAAATTAATACAAGTTTATTAAAAGAACACAGTGGCGTGTAAAATGCATGATTACATGGAAAAAAAAGAGATTTTTTACTTTTTTAAGATATTTGCTTACATTTTTTGGAATGTTCCAGGCAAAAAAAAAAACCCAAAAAAAAAACAGCAGTTTAGTGATTATGAGTTATTATGAGAATATATTGACTATATTGTCCATCCATGTAATGTACGCGGGGGGTTTTCTTTCTGGGGCTGATAGGGGAGTGGCGATGGGTGCTCGGGGAGTGGTCGCAATGAGCCCCACTCTCTCCCATACTCCTCCATCACAGCTTGATGTTGGCTGAAGTAAACAGAAGACCATTGGCTGTCCGAGTCCCTCAAGCGCTGTAATGAATATGTAAACACCGCTTCCCAAGTTTCTTGGACTAACGGTGCCATCGGACAGTATTATTCACGTGTCTGGAGGGCTTAATTTCCTTTAATTAGCCAGGCTTTGAGAGGCTAAAGTGTCTCCAGATCTCCAAGTGACCGGCAGCGCTTAATTTGAAACGTAAAGTGTGGATTGATGGAGGCGTCTTTGAAACACTGAGAGCGGGAACAACCTTGTGTTTAAAGCATCCAGCAACTGAGCTTGTCTGTGAGCTTGTATCAGAGCGGAGAACATTATAGCGGAGTTGCTGTTTGCCGGCTTTCTTTGTGTTGCTCTTCTTCTCCAAGCATGCTTGAACCTCGCAGCGCAGGAGCAGTTTGAACATCGCCAAACCTTCCTCAACATCCTAAAACTATGGCCAGCGATCACTGCTTATAGAAGAGGATTACTAAAACTCCTTCCAACACCCTTTTACCCTTTCTCTGTCCCCTTGAGCTGCATTAAACCCGCGTTGTTTAGCGCTTCCCTCTAATTCACCGCGCCTGGATTGTTGAAGGACAAGTAAGAGAAAAATTGCGCCCTTTTCATAAAGCAGCGCTTCGCCGAGAGGAAACATGGATGTATTTTATCCGTCTGCCGGAGGGAATTCTATTCCTGGAGATCCACAGAACCTGGATTTTTCCCACTGCCTGGGATACTACAACTACAACAAGGTGAGGGACTCAGTTTGAAGCCCTGAGCTGGTGTTTCCAAACTAGGAGCGCAAAGTTGATTCTCTGCTCGGTTCAGTACATTTGAAATGGCGAGCGGTGTAGTCTTTTTTGCGACGACTTACTTGTTTTCAACCAGTTTAAGTTAGATATGATAACTTTGGAGAGGTTTAATGAAAGGCTAGTGATGTTTTCAGTGATTTAACTTTGTAAAGCACCATCATTCAGAGCAGGTGGAAGAGCTACTGCCAAAACACGCTCACATGTGGCAAGCCATTTTAACATTTATTACTTAAGTCTAAATATGTTTTTATATTACTAGTACTAGTACTTATCTTAAGTAACTAGTAATTTGATAGTTATAACAGTATTTCATTTTGAGTGATATCTCTTCTACTCATTAGATAGGCTACTGATGCGTACTCCTTTGCTACTTGTTAATGAAGAGTAACTATTTCATGACTTCTAGTAACAAATTGCAAATTTATGTCCAGCTAGTGTGTTCTAAACGTTGCTGGTGCTTATTACAGTTTTACCAGTACTTATGTATTGGAGACTAGTACCTGTTTATGAGACATGTAAAAATTATGTCTCCCCCCCCCCCCAACCCGTCACATATNCCCCCCCCCCCCCCCCCCAACCCGTCACATATAATAACTTGTCAAAGGTCTCCATCTTATTAAGTTCAAAATCTTACTAGTAACAATCGGAATTTGTCTATTCAGTCTCAACTACAATAACTGTAGTGATTAAAAATTGATAATTGATAGTCATATTAGTAATTTTTATATTTCTTACTAGTTATATGAAAATAGCTGAGATTTAAGTAATAACTGTGTAATTGGCTTGCCATACTCTGCACTGTTTCTGTGCTCAGTTTCTGAGTCCTTTTATTTTCGTTAAACAGTGTTAAGTTAGTCTATGATGCACATTTTTAGAGATTTAGAGAGTCAGCCCCACTCTTCCTTGTGCCATGTCGTATTTGACTGGAAGTTACTTCCAGAGCCCTATAGGTCTATAGATGTAGTAATGACTCTACAGAAGAGGGATACATGCCTTCAGCGGTTAAAGAAGACTTTCAGACAAAAGGCTGTCAGTGTTACAGGACAATGCATGAATTGTGCTTCCTTACAGACTCTGCTTAATATGACAGGAATGTTTTTATGTGCTCCTGCGGGAACAGTTCTGTGATTCCAGGATTTGAGCCCTCCCAGCAAATGTTGTTGTTTAGTAATTCACAGAACTAGAAAATCTCATGTCACAGTGTTTTAGACTGGCAGGTGTTCTCTGTGTTAGAGGGGCTTGACTTTGTTTAGGCAGCTCTGTCATCAGACACTACATTATTTTGGCCCTATTGATAAATATTGTCAGAATTGTAAGTAATACAGCAATAGATAGCGTATCTGACTATTGTTTGTATAATGTTTTTTTCCCCAATTATTCTGTATTCCAACTCAATTTAATTATATGTATTTACTATATTCTGTAGTTTGCACAGAAAGCACAGTTTTGTTTTAAATAGTGATCTTTGGTCTTTTGTTAAAGTTTGAGTTGAAGCAGAGTTGGCTGCTCTTCAGTATTTACCACCTGCCAACATAATTATATTTATGCTTGACAAGCCTAAAGCATCTTCAAGAGAAATTTGACCCATCCCTTCTGGCCTTTACATAACTTTCTGCCTTTTTAATTAGCCTATATGCAGTACAAAGTTGATAGTGTGACTGCAGAAACCCTGAATCAGAGCCTTTTTTTATTTACTACATGGTGATTCTGTTTTGAGACCATAAACAGATGTTATTTGGAGCAATTTTAAGATATTTTTAATGAGGGCGGTTATTACACACTAAACTCTTGTTCTGACTTGTGTTCCTTCCACAAACGTCCTGGTAAAATCAGTCCAATTTTATTGACGTCCACAGCACATTAACATTGCTTTCAGTGGCAGATGAGAGAAAGAAAAGAGACAGGATTCTGTAATGATTTCCACCCTGGACGACTATAATGCAGGTTCAGGTGTATCCAAAAAAAAAAAAAAAAAGAACAGTTTGAAACGTTGAAACTGAAACCACAGGCTTTGGAAAGGTCAACGATCACAACTGATTTGCAAACAGCCAAAAAAGTAGGTGTGTCCAGTCGACAGTTTTAATAAATGAATCGTTTTAGTGCGGTAACAGATTCGTGTTGGGCTGTAAGTTTTTAAACTGAACTTTAGGGTATCCAGTTAAAGGCCTGTACCCTTGAGGCAGCTATAAGGGGTCTTGATTTGTGTCTGCAGCCACATTGTATGCAGTGGATTCTGGGTAATGAGTGTGGTTTGTGCAGGAGCATTGAGTTTATGAAGCGAACACATGTGGTAGCAGTCAGTGAAATTTACTAGAAAAGTGTTCCTGATGGCTTAAATAAACCAGTGCCTACATTGCAATGTGATTTTTTATTTTTGGCTTTTTTTTAATGTAGTTTAGAGTTTTGTGGAATTTTGAATGACACTTTTAAATGCTGTTTCTGTTTCTGTTCTGCGTTTGGTCCAGTTTTGGTTTGTATCGATCATCTGTACTTAAATATCAAAGGCAGATCTGTCACACTGAGCTGAGCTCTATGCTCGCTTTGTAATTTAGTGAGATTGTGGTTTTATTTACATAATGTCAGGTACGAGTAATTTGCATTCTAGGTGAATTGTATTTACTCTGATCATTTACAGATGTCTAATAGTGTAATAGAAGGAGCCTTTTTATTATGCAAAGGCATTACGTTTGACTGATTATGTTCACTGAAAACATTCAACGCTGTTGCAAAGGAGATATAATGATTACATGGATAATGAGAATGAGACAGCACATTTTGGCAGGGAATGTCCGTCTTTCGTTTGGTGGTTGTCAGCATTCCTAACCCTATTCACTCCCTCTCTTTTTCTCCCTCTATCCTGCTCTCTCATGAAAAGCATCATTCAGTTATGCAAGAGATGGATGATTCTCTTTGTCCTGGAAATGCTTGTGTGTGTATGCATTTGGAATTGCCATAAACAGATCACTTTAGAACCGCTGCAAAGTTTTGCACACTAATTCACTCATTGTTTAAATGTAAAAGACTCATGTATGTTGTGCAAATTATACAACAAAACAAAACAAAGCCATAAAAGGTTCATATAGTCAACACTGAGGGTTTTTATTATACAAACTCCCTGCAGGGAATGACAAGTTGTGTGGGTTTAGTCAGACTGTTTATAGCACAAATCAGAGATTGTTTTGACATACTAAGTTATTGCAATTTCAAATGACATTTACTTTGCTTTGATAGCCAACCTATCAGTGTTTACTCATAATTATCTGTCATAACAGTCAGATGTCAGTATATAATTTCATCAAGAGCTCTCAGAAATGCACTTTTTTTTCTGTCAGTGAAATCAGTGAATATATCACATATTGCCCTATTACAAGGAAATACTGAGATGGCGACTTGAAATAATAAATCGCATATATAGTGAAATGTTGCTTTAATTCGTTTTTTCTTAACCTATAACTCTTCTGTTACATATTGAGTAATGATCTTAATAAAGACAGAAATGTTTCCCACACGAGTGAAGGAAATCACTTTTATTACACAAACTATTTGCAGGTGCTTTTTTTCCAGGATAGGCTATGTGAAAATACAACCTCATGAAGCAGACTGTATGAGCTTGAACTACATAGATGTTGTTCATGGTCCTGTGCTGAGACAAAGACTAGAGGAAATGAGGTGACAGCAGCTGGAGATAGCAAATGACAGTGTTGACTACATTCAAGTGCATGTATTCACTTGTTAACACCCACACGTAGACTCTCGTCCCCCAGGTATATAGCTTTCAATTCAGGCCTAGTGCTGATCCATACAGCAAGGGTTAAATTACACATTCTTACATTCAAATCTGTGTACAGTGATACAATGAATGTACACAGCAAGTGTCATTACACAAAAGGACAGGAAGCAGCATAGATCTGATTCGTGACTTTTAATCGATGTAACAAAATCCCTCTTTGTAGGGCAAGTGGATACGTGTGTTTGTAGAGAGTTTTGTGCCAGATTCTTTCTGAATGGAGAATTTTTCAGAAGTAAGAGAGAAAAAACTTAAAGTCTAATTATTGAAAGATCATAAAGATTTTCGAAGAACTGTTTTTGTCCATGTGGTTAAAGTTAAAGTGTCATGAACCCCCCCTTTTCAGCACTGGTCGTTCACACCTCAGATTTGAAAAAGACTCAAGAAATGGGCGTGTAAAGCTGTGGAAAAGTGGGAGTGAAGAGGGGAGAAAACAACCAATAAAACCCAGACCTACAACACGCTCATTATACACACAAATTAATATTAAAATATGAGCGGATAAAGAAAGTAAAAACAATAACGGATATATGGGCCACCTTGATATATTGTAAAAATATAATAATAATGATAATGAACTCTCAAGAAATCCTATCAATAGAGACTAACAACTGTCATTAACAACCCAAATATGTTTTGCTAAATTATTATTTGAAATAAATAAGCAGAGATTCTATGAGGTCTATGTGACAAATGAAGAAGAACAAGAAGTTCTTTTAATATTTTGAAGTTTACCGGCACTACAGTCCTAGAATAAATGACACACTAGTTCTTCTTTAATTTTTCGGTCTGTATCCTTGTTTGCTGTGTATCAATCGGTTGTGTCATCGCGTTCATGATCAGACGTGCCGCTGTATCAACTCCCATTTTGCGCATCTTTCATTTGCTAAAGACGTGATATGTGCGCATACACGGTGCTGGTTCGTGTTGGAGCACGAGAGAATATAAAAAAAAGTTCACATAAACTAGAAACATAGTTCATTTCCGGTCCGAAAATGAACTATGGTCCGCGCAGCGAGTGTTGTTAAACTCATCGCGGTTTTCACACAGAAACTGCTCTCTCATGCGCGCTCCACGTGTTGTCTTATTAAATTTTGTTATGGTCCTGTTTACAGAGATGAACTGACAGCGCGGAAGCTCATTCGTGAGATTTGAATTCTTCGCTGTAACACGACCTCATGCATAAACATAATACAGCGCTGTGATTGGATCGTAAGAGTTCATTCTTATGAATAATACTGAGAAAAGCTCATTAAACCGGTGACGTAGACGTGTACTCTCCAACCACAGACGCCAATGGACCCTTTTCACAAGGCTGTGATGACGTGTTTCAACGGTCAGCATCATCGTAAATCCTTTAAAGTTTTTTATATTTTGATTTTTAAAAATATGTATGTACATTTATAACACTATCCACCTTTTTTCAATGCGGAAGTATGCTGTTTTCTGGTAATGTGTTAAAACGTCCGGTTCATAATCCGCCATAAGGAAATAACAAGAAAAATCTCGAAGTGCAGTAAACAGTAAAACTGTTTGCACTACAAACCAGTGTATTCATAATTAAGAGAATACATTAATATAATATGGTAAGACACACCAGTTTGAAATATCAAGCAGCAAAAAAAAATTTTTTGTGCAGCTACGATAGCTGGAAGTGGATGAGACCGGAAGCCAGACACAAAAAATTTACAAATGGCTGCACCCACTCTTATGGGAAAAATAAGGTGGATACTTTGTATTATATTACCTTTTCATCAAGTTACAAAAAAACTAGTTAACGCTATGCGAGGGTGTTTCTAATGCCGCGTCTATGGGAAGGACAGTAAATTTGACATTGTTCTCTCCTCTGACTGCCGATATCGGTCTTTCTCAATTTTTTCTTTTGATTGAAAGTCGTGAAAAAACTATCTTGTAGTTTTTCTTTTACTATTTGAGCAAATAGGAATGCAAAAATATATATTTGTGGTACTCTCCCATTCACTGCTTTCGGACTTTACCCAACTATGACGACTTTCGCCCGGAAATGTGAGAAAGGTCCATCGCCACTCCAAATAAACGCATATATGCACTTTTCGTGACGTAGGTTTAACTTTCCTTTTTTAATTAGGAGAGCGAAATGGCTCCAAAAAAAAAAAGAAGGAAAAAAAATCACTTTTTTTCCTTAATAATAAAAATAATGAGTGCTATTATAGTTTTTACTGATATGCAACCTGTACATATATGTTAACATCTCAAAAATGTGTTTTAGGGTTTCATGACACTTTAATGAAAAAAAAAAGTAATGCAATAAAATAATGCATGTTTGGAGTGACACAAGGGTGAGTAAATGATGCCAGAATTTTTATTTTTGGGAGAACTATCACTAACTATCTGATCGACAGCTGAAGAAAATAGCTACTGTTAGCTGTTATGCGAATGCTGCAAATGATATAGTTTCGCTTGCCATCTCCATTCAAACAACATAGCATTTCGAGAGCAGAAGCAGATGTAAGTGTGCAGTGTGTCTGAAACGTTTCTCATTGCTTTTGCCAGAAATACTGATGTATTTATTGAAAGTGGAAAGCTTTCATCAGGATATGATTTCACCAGTATTATGTCCTAAAATGGCAGACAGATGCGAAGGTTGTCATTTGGACTTGTGGTGTTTGTGGCAGGGCACACGTAATCTGCTACTGAGTGTTCAGATCTTGTACTGACACTCAACAAAACGACACGCCAATCACATTGCGGTACCTTCATTTGCGTCTGTGCACAAGTACTGACCTTTCTGTCTTTTGTGGGCCATGATTCTGTTTTCTGGTATAGAAGCATTTCTTTAAGTGAACTTGGACTTGGTGAATGTGATTTCACCTCCAGGATGAAAAGTCGCTTGATGGTACTAGTCGTTGTGTTTCTCCTTCTGTGCGTGGGAAGTGTCATCATACGGTGTAAATAGCAATGTAATTCACCCGAGTCCTTCACAGCTAACCGTAACCAATGGCCATCTCCGATGCATCGGTGATTGATGGAAGAAAGGTAACCATGCCAGTACAAGCCCCAGGCTCAAGAGCTCATTTCCACTAACCCCTATCAGCAGACTCTTTAATAGTGGCTATGATTGATTTAGTAGCTGGCTGATATGATGTTGTGTGCCTGGGCAAATATGTAAATTTGTAGCTGACACACACCATTAGCCAGGCCGGATCACGCTCTATAAATCATGTCTTTAATCCTCTACATGCTGCTTCCTGTAAATGCTCTTCATCTCATTTCCCCCAGTATTACCTGTGTGCCTCATCTGGTTGCTGTACGTCGATTTCTGAGCTAACTGATGGTGTAAATGTCTGTTTCTGCCACTAACGCAAGTGAGAGATGTTTGAGAATGTGTTTGATGAAATGGAGTAAAATAATAAATGAAACCTGAGGCGACGTACTCGCGTACTACTACATGTGTGTGTGTATTTAGATTGTGAGAGAGAGGGAAGGTGAGACCGAGGAAAAAGAAAGGAATCATTGATCCCGAGCTGCTGAAAACTGTCACCAAATCTTCCCCAGAGATTGTGTTGAACAAAGGTTTGATGGCTCCTCTTCAAGACAGGAATGTGCCCCATGCTAAGGGCACAGCACATCTGACAACACATTGTGCTGATGCCAGTCAGCTATGTGGAGAGGGTTTAGCATGTCCTCCTTCTTTTGTTAAGAGCCCAGCTGAAATTCTGATTCTCATCCTGTTGCAAAACACTTCTCAAATCTTATTGTTACAAAACAAAGGATGCCAATCTGGAATGCTGATCACTCTGAAGATATTCCAGTTATGACAATGGGAAACTTTTCCATACATTGTTTTAGTTTGATGGGGTCGCCAAACATCTCTATCATGATGAGCAAGGCAAGTCTTAGAAAGTATTGCTACATTTTTCCACTTCTTTTGGGGTTGTATGTGTGGAAGGCATACTTAATGGTCACGCATTGTTGTATTATTTATGTAGAGCTGTTGATTGACGTCTTTGTATATTGCATGCTTATGCATGTACTTTTCTAAACTGCTGAGTTAAGCCACAATAAAATGGAAGTAGCAGCAGTTCTTTTCTTCCATATTATGAAGTACAACGGAATGAAACAGATTATTAAAAAAGAAAAACTGTAGGGTGGTGAATTGGTTCTATTCATCAGTTGTTGACTGAATTGAGGTACATCTGAATGCATTATTTGCATTCGGTTGTAGAAAGAAAGGCAGAGCTTAAACAGGCTAAATGATTGGATTCCTGTGCGTGTCACTAGAGAGTCGATTGAGTTATGATATTTTATTTGAATTATGAGGTCAAAAATGTGACCCTGGACCACAAAACCAGTCTTAAATAGCACGGGTATATTTGTAGCAATAGCCAACAATACTTTGTATGGGTCAGAATGATCGATCGATTTTTCTTTTATGCTATAAATCATTAGGATATCATGACGATCATGTTCCATGAAGATATTCTGTACGTTTCCTACCGTAAATATATCAGAACTTATTTTTTGATTAGTAATTTGCTTTGCTAAGAACTTAATTTGGACAACTTTAAAGGCCGTTTGCTCAATATTTCGATTTTTTTGCACCCTCAGATTCCAGATTTTCAAAAGCTTATTTATTCAACTTTCACATAATGTATAAATCTAAATTTCACAAAACTGATCCTTATGACTGGTTTTGTGGTCCAGGGTCACAAATGTGCATGGATGACTTCAGTAAAATGAGAAATGATTGAATTTTCATTTCATGTTGTCTTGTGTGATCTGACAGGTTTAACAAACAGTTGCAGTGAGCACAGAACTGCTGTGTGATGTGATATAATCTCAGCCAATAAGATGTTTAATGTACAGGTATGTGGATTTTGGACCAATGAGATTTTGCAGTGGGTGGAGCTAACCTGCAAAATAGAAATTGAAGCAATCAACAAAATGTCTTGTCGCTCATCACAAAACTCTTGATGCACTTGTAAGTGATAGCTTTTATCATTTCGAGTTAGGACACGGTGTACGAGAGAACATCTGTCTGAATTCATATTGAGCTTTATATAGCTCTTCAAGTGTAGTGTTTCTGAGATTATAATTGCACTAATGATTGCTCTCATTTCCTTTGACCTTTTATACATCATTAAAGCTAAAGGAAGTAGAGGAAACAGACTATTTAAAGAACAGTCTGCAAAGTGTATGTTCATGGCCCTACAAAGTATATTTTGGTCTCTCAAAGCTCTCACAAGCTTTGTCCTGTTTCTCTGAAGTTATCGACCTCTCAGGCTTATTGCAGGGATATTTTCAGTGACCTAAAAACAGCTTATGCTCTGAATCAAGCGGTTTCCAAAGATCCACTCGCTTGGCACTCCATAAGTGAGCAATGCACATTTTCTTCTGTGTGGTTAAAACAGCTCCTCTTATTTTTCTAAAATTGCTCTCTTATCTATCTAAAAGCTATTCTCAGCGTTTAATCAACTCGAGCTCTTCTAATAGACTAAAACACATTGATTTGTTAGTTCATAGTGAGAGTAACGTGATATTCAATCATTTGTGACAGAGGTACAGTGTCAGTTATTCATTTGATGAAGACTATTTGGTTTTCATCAAACTCAATTTTTTGATATCCTCTCGCTGAAGTGAATAGTGACAGAAAAAGAGGAAGAGAGGAGGGAGGATCTCATTATTGTAACTGAAGAATGATGCCTCAGATAGCGCATGTCAGATGATAATACAAAATCATACTGCAGTGCTTCTGTTAGTCCTTTTTCAGGTTGAGCCACACATACCCACAATGCCCTGCGGCTCCAGGTTGTCCTGTATGAACTGACAAAGACAGCAGGTGTGCAAATACTAGTAAGGCTCACTGAGCAAAGAGTTCAGATACTGAGGGTAAACAAAAGACTCATTTGAATGAGCAAACAGAACACATATTGAAATGACTCGTACGAGTAACAACACTCATAGACATAGAAGACTGCCTTCAGAGCTGTTACATTAGTCATCTTTCTTTCTTTCTTTCTTTCTTCACAGCTGTTACATTAGTAGTCTTTCTTTCTTGCTTTAGTCTTTTTTCCCCTCTTTCTTTCTGTTAACGTGAAATTCAGTTGGATTTTAAAACCAGTAAGGTGATTGTATGCAGCTGGAGACGGTGTTATGGAAATTAGGGACCAATGTATATTTGCTATTAGCTTAAAAAAGGTCATCAGTTACTGACACTACGAGTAACTCCTCCCCTACTTTCCCACAAGGTATCTGGATACCTTTTAAATATCTTCAAATCCACTTCTTCTTTTTAAATTAAAAAGCTACCATCTGCATTGCTCTCTCTCTAGATTTTAATTGGATCCTTTTATAGAGGTGCGTTAGACTGATAAGAAAAAAAGACCCTTTTGTTTTGCATGGGAATGTAATTCGGTGTAATTTATGTTAAATAAATCTTTAGGCCGTGTACACTTTGGCTCAGCACTGCACTCCATCTTTCCTCTTTTTCCTGACAGTGTCATCCCTTTTTCCGAATAGATTTGGTTTGTGTTATGTTTACATTAGCACTTCCCAGAAATCGGATTCTCAGCGTGTTGATTCACGGCTGTTCCTTTGGACTCGTTCGCTTGCAGTTACTTACTTTGTCAAAGCCGAGGAGGACCCGCCGTTGTCTCCCATGCCTGAGGCGGAACAGGAGCGTGGTTTTGTTCTGTAGCGGCGCATTGCTCCAAGGGCACTGATTTCCAAAGGCTGGCAGCTTGTGCTGACATGCCGACTCATTTAAATTGTGCTTGACAGAACAACCCAGGGCAATTAATCATTTGACTAGCATGTGGAATGATGCTGTATCACAGAGAAAAGGACCTCTCGCACGTTTGCTCTTCCTCTCCGATTCGCCAACCATGAAATTGTTATCATGCCCATGACAGCATATTTTCCCTTGTAATAAAAATCTGCTCCATACAGAGGAGCTCTTCTTTTCATTAAGACAGGGCAGTGGACATTCATTTGCTGTCGCTTGTATCGTAACACATTAAGACATATGTTCTCTGTTTGATGCTAGATCAAGACAAGGTTCTGCCAGAGGGAGGAATGACGAAAAAGAAAGAACGAAAAGGAAAAAAAAGTTTGACGCTGTGTTCGTTTTTCATAGCCACCAACCATATGGTTTGCCTCACTGCTGAGCCAGCTGCTGATATTTATTTCATATGCATATTAAAACTGGAGAGTGGATGCTTTGTAGACGGTTTCCAAAAATTGTACAGTGATTGCTTCATTGCTGATGGGTCTTTTATAAGCCTCAGAGGAATCCTTGAGAGAAACACCAGTCTGCACTCTCTGCTAAAGTGTGATTGAATGTTGCATTTAGCCTCTAATAAAGTTCTATTGGAGACTTCAGCAGCTGGCTCCCATCTGGAGTTTGTGGAGAGGCTTTTACTGTGTGTGACTGTGTTTTGGGGGGTGAGGGGCTTTTTTTAGTTAAATTTATTTAGGTAGGCGTAAAATGGAGCACCTCCTTTTTGCTAAATGAAATTTGACTACTGTGGTTAATCTGGTATTATGGGAAAAGAGTTGTGCCACAGAAGCTGGATGACAACAAGTGGGACATTCACAGAATTCGGTGATTACTTGAGACCAGTGCAACCAAAGAATAAACAGTTGAGGTTTGCAATGAGTGCTAACAACCAAAAAGTCTGGAAAAACTTGCCATCTGGCAACGTGCGACAGTTCGGAAATTAAATGTCTGGTGAAATGCGCCGCAATGTTAATGTTCTATCATGTTTGAATAATGTATCACTTAGACTAAACCTAACAAATAGTGTTAACAGAGGCAAACTTGAAATAAAATGCATTAGCTGAAGCAACCATGGTACTTTATCTTGCTTTTTCAAGTCTTTGAGCTTATATTGTGACTCGTGTTTCACAAGACCTGAGCACTTTGCAATGCAAGTCCAATGCTGCACCAGGTAAGCTACTGATCAAGGTTACTGTGTCAGAAGAGCCTTACATATGGTGTTGGTTATGTGATGCAAATGTCAAAATGTATCACTTTACAAGTCACGCGGTGTGGTTAAAGTGTTGTGAGCTCATAACATAGTACTTTGCATTAAAATAAGGCCTTATTAAACTGAAATTGTATGGGTGATCATAATTTATGTGAAGTGTTCTTGGCGTTTTACTGGCACTAGTGTTAATTTCAGCTTGAAACAGTGAATTGTATGTGTAAGTATGTTTTTGAACTTCTGCACAAATGTAAAAATATAGCTAAATTTTAAATATGATGTTTGCTTGTATTGTCACTTGTCAGCATTCAGATGCAGTTGTGCTTTTACCAGTGTTGTTTTTCTCAGATGCAAATACTTGGAAATGAAGCCTTTAAATGCATCACTACCAAAGGGGTTAAACAGGATGATTCACTGTGTAGCTTATGAGCACTTTGATTCTTTTAATACATTTAATTTGCTGTCGTACACTTCTCATCCTTAGCATGAATCCTTTGTTCTATAGCCGAAGTAAACAGAACCTCAACCTCTGTTATTGCTCATCTTTTTCCTTTCTCCCTCTCTTCATTAGCTGATATAATGGAGCGTTGTAAAAATGTATTATAATGAGTTGAAGCAAAAGGTTACAGCAGAAGTTAACAGCTAATAAAAGTGCTTAAAAATAGTCCAACAAGAGTGCTTTGTTCAGTGTTTAGGAAGGAACTCTGTGGCCTCCTTAGGATCTTGTATCAATAAGGATACCAATGTAAGGATTCCAGAAGGGCTGTTACAATTCTTTGATTTAATTAGAGTACACGGTTATAAAAAATCCTTGATTGTGATTTGCCCGTGTCGAGTAACTGGCAAAATATCGAAAGTAGCGCATTCATGAGTATCCATGAAATGCATTTTTTTTTAATTCTAAAGGTGCATGATATATTAAATCCATTTAAAAATCATAACGCACAATAGCGTTGTGAATTCATAAATTCTAAGATTCCATTATAAATGTATGCGATGCAGGTTTAATATGCTCCGTTCACAGTAAATGCTGCTCCATACAAACAAGTTATCATTTACTTGTGTAGAGCGTCTCTAAAGTCTATGCATATTGCTGTGAGTTTGGGTTTATTATAACATTCATCTGGGAACGCAACGTGTGCCACTTCATCAGATTTGTAAGGTAAATCATTTATAAACCTATGCGAACACAGGATGCTAACTGTTAATTGCGATTTCAGAATAATAGCTCAAACCCCCGCCCATTCTGATGTCCATTTATTCAAGAAATTACAGTGGCTGTGGCATTTCCGCTATAAGAAATGGCCAAATGATAAAAGATTAAGTGTACATTTAAATTAAATGTTGTTTAGTCAGTATTAAACAAGAATTAGATCATGCTGTAAAGTCGTCCAGGTTTGGTGCCTTCTGAAAGCCTTTGATATAATGCAGAATGTCTGTTAGTTCTATTGTTTTTAATAAATTATGTATTTTCACAGTTTTGTTCAATAAAACCATATGATTACTTGCTTTTGATGCTTTATTTAAACCAATTATTATTGCCTCATTGCTATTATATCTGTATTTTAAGTAATTTCAGAACTATTGTTTGTTTTGGTCTATTTTTATTACCTCAAAATTATTATAATTGTCAGATTACTCAATTGTTCATCAGAATAATCGATTAATAGTTAGAATAAGATAATTTCGATCATTTTCAATATAATCTACAGTTTAAAGCATTTCACTTAAGTTTCAAATCCATTTGAAACTTCCACATGTACAAATGACATTCTGTGAGTTTAATTGCACTTTTTGGAGTGGTTAACGCGGTTTTTCGATTTGACATTATAACTGGTTTATTCTCTTCTGTGTGCTTTCTAAAAAACTGACCTTTGAAGCTTATTAGAACTGATCGTAGTTCACATTCACAAATGTCCCCAGTAGAGCGTGCATACCTCATATTAAAAATAATGTGTAACTGTGAGTATTTGTTTGAGTGATTCAACATAGCAGCCAATGGCGGTGTTTGAAGAAACCTGTCTGAAAACTGTCATCGTGCAGCTAGTTGTGCACAAATCAAACACTTCACCTTTAATAAACTTAATTTCCGCTTCAATGCGAGAACGTAGAGTCAGTAGGGGTCAACAGATGTTACTGCAGTGTTAGCATCTGTTGGCTTGGACCGCTGGACAGTGCGCTCTGGAGTCTTACACTCTGTAAACCTCCAATGGTAGATTGTTTTAGGATCATTACCCTTCTCACTCACCCTGATAAAGCTTGTATGAGAGCATTCATCTCCCCATGCTCCTCTGAGCCACATGTCAGAGCCCCAGAGACTGGAATCTCCAAAGCTCTGTTTACACACAGGCTCAATCCACTCCCGAGCTCAACTGGCCTCACCGAGCACCGCGGTGTAAAAGAAGCCACGATCGCTACTAATTAAGCGTCGGGGTGGAGTCCGATCTGTTTGAATAGGCATTTTGTTCTGTGCCAGCAGTGAGAGAGTGAATTGTTATCAGTGTAATCTTTGTGGGGTGAGCATATAAACAATGTCTCTTCAGTATGGAAACATTCTGTGCCGCTCGCTCTGTGTAAATGACAGGCAGTCTTGTGTTCATATAGGGATCTGATTTGGCCGTATAGGTTTCCACCGGCTTGGCATGCGAGACCTCTGTGTTTAACATCTTTGTTCTCAATCCGGCGGTGCCGTAGGATACAATCTCCTCGTGCGGCGTTCCTCGAAAAGATCGCGAAGCTGTCTTCTCGTTATACGAGAGAGCTAGAGAGCGTCTGGCCCCAGTCTAACGGAGGCTAAAGGGCTGCAGAGGAGAGCTGTGATATTTGAAGTAATTCACAAGTGCATGTGTTCGCACATTAGTGGGATGCAGTCGGACAGCCACAAGGTTGAGAGCTAATTACAGCATTTAAAGCCTATCAGTTCCATGTGATTGCTGCTTGTGCTGGGTAAACGGCTTTTATTTGGTATGCTGTGGAAGTTTCCCCTCACAGCGAGGGCTCTGTGGCAGCAAATTATTTTCATCTTAATTGCATGTAGGTGGAGACATGAAATAATGGGGCATATTTGTGTTCAATCTGCTGTGTTTTCATTACATTGTGGAGGAAAACATTGTTAGCGGGAGTTAATTAACAAATATGAGTAATTGCTCTATGCTCATATTTATCACTAGTGTGTTCGCAACAGGCAGGCCTGAAGCGCTAACGACAAAGTGCTACATAAATCAAAGTGCTTTTCTTTGCCAAAGCAGAGCCCTTGGGAGGTACCTTAGAGCTTAATTAGAATCTAGAAGGATTTTGTTTTAAGTGTGAGGTGAGCAAGCACTTGAATAACAATGATAAATTAGGCCCCAGAGCATTGCCTGTATGTTTTGGACCGTGTGCGCAATGTTATATCCTATTTCTATATAATTCATAAAGTGCGATGGCAGAGGCGCCGCGCCAGACGTTCTGCCGGTGCTGTCGATTTGATGAGAGAGATTAATGCCGGGATTGCTGTTACTGGCAGAAAAGTTTACTGAAATGATGCCAGAGTGTTCACTGCAGAATTACCCAGATGGGATTACGTGGACTATTCAGATTTTACGAGGCCGTTTAGAATATTTTTCTTGTCACGGAGTAATACGAAGGGATGCTTAATGTTGTGCTTCACTGTCAGTCATAATTCAGCGATTTGGCAGACCAAAATGTTTGGCATCTAGCATATTTGTGGTCAGCCAATAAAGTGTTCATTTTTGGCTCTTGATGGGAAATTACTGTGTAACTTGATCAGTCTTCTGTTTTATCACTTTTTCAGTTTTCAGTTTTATTTACTATTTTTAGAACTTCGTTATTTGTAATAAACTTTTCGTGCACAGAAACCTATTTATATGTGAAAAAAATATGCATGATTCTAAATGGGCAACCTGTTGTTAGCTAAATTAAATAATTGACTTAAATATTGTGAGCCCTGATACCAACGTAAAGTATTAATTTATCATCTGTAAAAGATCGACTTTCTATTAAGATTACTTTTTTAATGTTAGATTCATAAATCAGTTTAATCATTTTTAATTCACTCAAAAGGGGTTTGTATAACACTTTTTACAATAAATGTTCTTCTAGTTTACAATTAACTTTGACTAAACAATGCATAATAATTTTTCTTTCAATTTTCATCTGACCCGTCCTCCCTGGGGCTGTCAAATTGATTAATTGTGATTAATAGCATCCTTAATAAAAGTTTACATGCATGTGTGTCAATCGATTAATTGTTATTAATCTCATCTCAAATTAAAGTTTACTTGTGTGTCAAATTAATTTATTGTGATTAATACCATCCTTAAAAGTTTACATGTATGTGTGTCAAATCGATTAATCATGATTAATTGCACCCCAAATAAAAGTTTACACGTGTCAAATCGATTAATCGTTATTAATCGCATCCCAACTAAAAATTTACATGTGCGTCAAATTGATTAATTGCACCCTTAAAAGTTTACATGTATGTGTGTCAGATTGATTAATCGTGATTAATTGCACCCCAAATAAAAGTTTACATGTGTCAAATTGATTAATCGTGATTAATAGCATCCCAAATAAGTTTACATGTGTCAAAACTATTAATCGCAATTAATAGCATACTTAATAATAATTTAAATGTATGTGTCAAATCCATTAATCGCATCCCAAATGAAAGTTTACATGTATGTGTGTCAAATTAATTAATCGTGATTAATAGCATCCTTAATAAAACATTACATGTATGTGTGTCAAACCGATTAATTGCGTTCCAAATAAAAGTTTGCATGTATGTGTGTCAGATCGATTAATCGTGTTTAATGGTATCTTTAATAAAAGTTTGCATGTCAATTAATCGCAAATATTCACATCCAAAATAAAAGTTTGTGTTTACATACATGTATGTGTGTGTATTTATATATACATACAAATAAACACAGTACACACACATTATGTATATAACTTTTATTTTATCGTGATTAATCGATTTAACAGCCCTACCGCTTTTTTGAAACCCCTGGACCAACCGACAGGTTACCAGCATTGCAGAACATTCACAAAAACGACTACTTTCATCATTTAGCCACGGAAAGGAGCAGAGTTCTCTCATGTACACATACGGAGAGCACGTTGCTGGAGTGAAGGACTGTGTATTGCCACATTGTGCCAATTGAAGGCTTCTGTTGCACTACCGCAGCAGGCCTTGGAGGTGCACTGAATGTTGTCTGCGGATTTAAAAAAATAGCACGCTGAGTGAAAAGACTTGTCTGACAGACACTTGTGCGATTCTTGATTACAGTCATACTGATACTCTGTGGACATGCATATGGACTGCCTGTCTGTCTTGGCACCAGATTCAGCCATCTGGCCTCAATTATGCTTTAAACATGCTTTGTTGTACATGACAAGTCCACACTGACAGCAAGTCTGCCAGTGTTTAAACGTCATGCCTCTGGCTACGATTATACTCAATCAGTCACTCTGATTTTAATTGGAATGGTTGAGGATGAGTGGGAGACGTGAATGAAAATAAAACTGTCTTCATCTCTGTTGTGGTCAATTTGGAGGTTTTAAGTGTGGCTGTGCAGTACAAGAAGGAGGAAAGATGCTTAAGCTGCTGGAATTGAAAATTGTACTTTATGGTAGAGCATCCTGAATTATTCTTTTAAATCAAGATGTTTTACAAGTTTGTCTTCGCTAAGTCTCTCTAAAATTGTTTCTTTTAGGCCAGTCCAAAAACTAGCATTGATCTCTTTTGTGTAAATTAAAAAATTTTCATTGTGTTATCACCCAAGAAAGAGTATGGAAGCAGTCCATCTCTCGTTTCCCACAATCCTCAGATGCATTCCATGTCAGACCTTTTGTCTATCTCTTTGCTCTTAGGCTCGGATTAGCTGCTTGCCATTGTCTTCACCGGACCTGCTGTTGCTGTAAATTGGCTGGCTGTGCTGTTTTGAGGTTACTGCTTTCGAAATACCCACGCTAACAGTGTAAGGAGTACACAGAAGGTCCCAGAAGACCTCTTCAGATGCAGAGAAACGGGTCAAACACTGACCTAATGAAGACAGATGGAGGTGGACAGTGTCTACATGTGCTGTGGATGATGGCCGGCCTGTGGAATGTTTCCTGTGCTTTGGCCAATCTGTTATTTTAGTATAGCACTTCTCCCATTTGGTCTGGAACAGAGGTCAAGACTCAAATATAGGATCCGTTATTGACCCCCTTTTCAGACTTTTCATGGTGAAATGGGGTAAAATTGCATGATGTCCTTGCGGTGAAAAACTGTACGTTTTTTCTAGACCCCAGTGCATAACAGACACATACATTCTGTCAGCTATTTTTTTTTTTTTAATAAATACAGTTGAATTATTTATTTTTATTATAGGGTGCATTTAAAAAGTTTTTGTCGTGTGCATTGTGATTGACATGTACACGAATTCCTCCAATTTAGTTTGTTGTTATAGTGTCAGAATCACTCACAGGAAGATTTTCACAGTCTCTTCTGTTCCCTTAAAACTTCTTTGTTGCTGAAGATAAGTTCTCTCCATCCACACCGCACGAAACCCTTTTAACAATGTGGCACAGTTTCAGTAATTCACGGTTTTATTTCGGTTTCCCTTTGATCTCTGTGCTGTCGCCCTGTCTTCAAGAGTGGAATAATTTTAGGGCATATATGTGCAAATCCTTATAGCTCTTTTGTTCCTGGGCTCTCAAAGTGTCACGATAATGACCAGAAGTGAATAGAGAAGATTAGGTATTGTAATTTCTGCAGCACTGCCATCATAATCTTAGCCCTCCTTTGAAAATGCAATATAAAAGATGACAGCTCAGGTGTAAACATTGTGCGGATATATATTGGATGCCTATCGATTAGTTTTTTCTGATTTTTGTCTATTATTTAGCTTGAAGCCTGTACCGCCGTTTGTCTTTCATATATGAGCAAGACCTCTCTTTCCATACAGCTGTGTGAACACACAATAGGTGTAAGCGGTCTGTGTGGCGCAAAACCTATAAACCGTTTTCATTATTCAGGCTAATTTATATCAACCACGCTGTTAATCTTCCACAACCTGTTGATTGCTTTGTTTCTCGACACATTTCTGGAGGGCGGCCATAACTGTGTTTTCAGAAGGACTCCTGTCAGTGGCGCCAGGCTACACAGCCACAAATTGGAATGTGGCACTGGCCCGGGAATACAGCCAAGATTTAAATTAGACAATAACCTCTGGCCCCTCATGCAGGCTTCTCTCTGCAGCTGTAGGCTGATCCATTTGTTTAATATGGTGGAGTATTCGCTAGAATAATAAGCTGATGTATGAGCCGGCTCTTAACAGTTTGTGTTTCACAGACTTACAAAGACTGAACAACTGTCAGCCAGAGCACACGCTGCAGATGTACCCAAACAGCAATAAAGGAAATGTACAGTATGTAACGGCTAAATATACACATTTGGAGAAATTAGTCATGGAAATGATGAATACAATCGAAAATGCTGCTTTGGAAGTTTCACAGAGAGTTGCTCGGTAATATGAAAATGCATTTAACATTTTTATGGGGTACACGTTTTATTGCGTTATTTTTTTATTATACAGGGCTTGTTGGTACATTCCAAAACCTTAAATGAAATTAGGTGCAAGTCAGCATACACACAAACTGTGCGCACTTCCATATGTGGTGGCGTTTATGTGTGTGTGTGTGTGTGTCTGTGTGTAACTGGATGTTCTGTTCTATTGTGGGAATCTCTGAAGCTATATCCAGGGTGTTAGCTTTACTGTGGCACAGAGCCAGTGCTGTACCAATCGAGATCAAAGATGAAGCTTCAGCTAGTCAGGGCTTTCTTTAAAGGTTTTCTGTAAGGATTGAAATAGAATAACTGACCTATGACTCCAGCACAGGAAGTTGCAGAGGTTGTCATTAATCGGCGGTATTTAGACAAGACAAAACAGGGACGTTTTGTCTTGTCTAAATACCTCAGATTAATGACAACCCCCATGGTAGGTCCAGCTCTATTACACAGCAGAAACAGATGCTGGGATGGCGGGAGGTGACAATCCCTAGTGTACTCTTGTGAGGCATCCTATATTATATGACATGTTTTACCATGAAGATATTTATCTAAATAGGATGTTCATCACAGGCTCATGAAAATACATGCCTCTATATACATTTCTGCAACACCTTTTATACTGAAATGTCCTGAGAGTGGCGCTAAAACACACGCTCAGTACGTGACAGTGGCACGTTTTTATTACGTTGGCAGAGGTGCTTTGCGTTTTTATTACGCTGTTTGAGGTACATATTGCGGTTATTCAGCATTGAAATATCCAGGGAGTGTCGCTAAAAGTTAATGCTCATGTTGTAAGTATCCCCTGCACCAAACCCAACCCTAAACCTACCTTTAGCATGTTAACAAATGCAAAAGTGATATAAAAAATGAATTTCTTCATGCAGCCGTCCTATTTTAACTTCCTTATGCGGATTTGAGCTGTTTTGTCGAACTGTAGTTTCACGGGGTTCGTACTGGAGCTCTTCGCCTATCAAGTGCAACGCCGTATCGTGTGAGCTACCGGGCAAACCTACTGAATTAGAAAACTCATGCATATGAAGCTGTATATGTGATGACAATGTTCAAAAGTATCAGTTTTCAAATCGTGCATGATGTTACAATTGTTTTAAAGTCATTATATTCTGCAAGTAACTGAAAATTAGGCTTTATTAATCATACTTTGTGTGAAAACGAATAAAAGTTGTTTTTTTACTGCCTCTAGTGTTCATTTCAGCTGGAAACTGGAGTGATTCATACATATAGGTATGTTTTTTTTAGATTTGCAGAAATGTATATAGAGGCATGTATTTCTAAAGAGCCTAGGTAGGACCTGTTACTCTATCATTGCTTTTAATTTAATTATTTTTATTATTGTGAAAATACGACTAATGAACACTAATACTATAATATTCACTGAAAAAAAAGAACTTAAAAAAGTGTTCATGCTACCTTAATTTTAAGTTTAATCAACATAAAATGTTAAGTTGTACTCATGAGGCAGCACGAACACTTACTTTTTAAGTTGTTGTTTTTTTAGTGTTGATTTTAGTAGTAGTAGAAATGATTAGGATGATTGTTATTTTGTTATAATTGCTACTAGTAGTACTTTAATTTGCTATACTTCATATAGTTAACCAATATTTTTCTCCTTTTAATTTGCATTCAGTCATTACTCTGTATGCATTACAGTGGTACAATGCCTGTCGTACTGAAAGCTGAGTAGATGGAAACTCAAGGACTTATATATGGATCCATTTCATATCTCTCATCTGGTGGGAAAAATCTCAAGTAGCTCTCAGATTTCATTGTTGCCACTTGTAGCTCTTTTGGAAACGGTGTACTAGTCCAGAGCTTCTCTTTATCTCTCTCTCTGATATGTTTGTAAAACGCCGGCCTTTACAGCAATAAATATCAAGCAACGTAATTTTCATTTAGAAATGGCTCTTTATACACCCAGATGTACTTGTTTTTAAAGAAACTGGGGTATGGGAGAATGCAATAACAGAATAACAAAAGCACAGAGGAGAGAAAGAAAGTGAAGGAGAGAGCGCGAGAGCATGAAAGAGAGAGATGAGAGGAAGAGGTGACTGTCTAAAGAGAGTCTCTGTCAGTGTGATTGTATTCTCTCTGTGTGCAGTGCTTTCATGTAATGATTTTAGCTTTAAACTGACTTTTAGTGATCGATTTCTCCTGTGGATCAGAACAGCCCTGCTTTAGGCTCTTTGTGTGGGCCTGCTGGACAAAGACGTCAGTTTACACATTTACCTCCCTGAACTGTGTGTACTTATGTGGTTTTATGTTTGTGTGTACCGCTTATATTGTGTGTTATTCACGCCATCTTAGAGGCTGAGATTTACCGTCTCCTTTAAAATACCAAGGATAAATCCTTTTCTCAAAGTGTTGTATTTTTATAATGAAGTAAACTCGAAAACGCGTCACACTCCTGTATTTTTGTTCAGCTCTCACATTCATAGATAATGACCATGTGACCTCAGTAATTCTTCAAACAGTATGTTGGTCATGGTCACATTCTTCTCAAGTGGATTGTGTTTGGGTTGTGTCGGGTCTTAGTTCTGCAATATTGTTTTTTCCCCCGGGGTGATTGAATTCGCTCTGTTGTAATAATATCTTATTTCCCTCTGGAAACACTTGCATAAGAATATACAAACACACAGGTTATGAAACCGGGCTCAGTATGGATGCTGGTGTCCAAAATCAGTCATGAGCTTCATACAAGTGAAGCCTCATATTTTTGTGCATAGAACGACGGCAAGATTCATAAAAGATGTCTAATAGTTTAGTTTAGTGGTTTGAAATATGTGAAATGTGTAAAAAAGTACTAAATGAGAAAATCTAAAAATTTACATCATCAATCAACTCATTGGTTGCAAGTGAAGTGCTTGTGTGCATATAATTTAGGCGTTTAATAACAATAGACGATTGTCTGATTAAAACTTTTTTTTAGTGAGTATAGAGGTTAGAATTGTGTAAAACTAAGTTTTTTGCATATTTTTTATTTGTATTAAAAATAATGTAAAGAATGCAATGTTTAATGTAAATTAAAGCACTAATGCTAAAAAACGTGAAGAAAACAAATGGAAAAAGGACTAAAACTTGACATCAATAATCGACTAGTTGACTAGTCATGTATAGTAACTTATCCCGAACAGGGGCGTGTCTTGTGCTTGTTACTCTTCACTAACGAGGCATTGGTAGCGTTTGCATTGCTCTCATCTTGTTAATTACAGAGGCTCCATTGTCTGATCTGACCCATTTACAGCATTCTCTCTTTCATTCTTTCAGTTTGTCTCATCCTCCCATCACAGCTAATCTCATTTGGCATCTGGCTCAATCCCACCCTGCCATGAACATGAGAGGGTCTGCTCTCTCACTGAAGAGAGCCAAGAGTGACAACAACACCCCCTGTGTCCGCTTCCATTCACGCTAACTTCTGTTTCCTAAAAGCTCTCGTTCATTATATTTCTGTTTATCGGCATCAGTTGTTAAATGTACAGCTGACAAGTGAGTGGTGATTTAAAGCCGCACTTCTTGTCCTTCTGTGATATCCGTTTGAGAGTAATGTTTGTTCAATTAATATTCATGAGTTGTGGATCTGCATGTGTCAGTGATGCGAGAGAGAGAGGCAGGTAATGGGATTTAAAACAGGGTGAATGCTGATGGTGTGAATGAATAACTTAAAGCCTGGAGCAGTGCTAGTGTACACACACACACTAACACTTCTTTCTTTCCCCTTGCTGTTTGTATTATGTAGACCCACATTAGTGATGAAATGAGGCATGAACTTTTTTCCATCTTCTCAGAATCCACCTTGTGTTCTCTCTCTCTTTGATTTGATAGATCTCTCTCTCACACACACTTTATTCATCTCCCTTTCTCAAACAGTGATCTTTTTCAAATTTCATTAGTAAAGTCAAAATGAATTGCTGTTTGCAACCCATTTTCTGTAATGTAACTTATTTCAGTGAAACTGGAAATGGGAAAAATGTGTGTGGTGGAATCAATTAGATAATAAAAATATGTTACAACAGTGCATACATTGATGTTTGACTATTTGCTTTAAAAAAAACAAAAACAAACCAATGTTCTTTGTTGGTGTATATGGTACAAAGAAACTTGAACATTCATGGAACCTTTCCATTGCACAAAAAGTTATTTATTTTGTTTTTTTTATGTTCTTTAGATTATTAAAGGTGCTTCATATAATTATTTGGCTGCGCTAAAGCAGTGGTTCTCAACTCCAGTCTTCGGGGCCCACTGCTCTGCACATTTGTTATGTTTCTGAATCTGATACACTCAGTTCAGTTCATGGATCTTTCTCCTAATGAGCTGATGATCTGAATCAGGTGTGTTAAATGAGGGAGACATACAAAATGTGCAGAGCAGGTGGCCCCGAGGACTGGAGTTGAGAACCACTGCACTAAAGCATAAAAACATTATAATACATTTGCAGATATTTACACTCAAAAAAATGCTGGGTTAAAAACAACCCAACTTGGGTTATTTGGCAACCCAGCGCTGGGTAAATATTGTACAGAACACATGCTGGGTTATTTTGACCCAGCTGGTTGGGTTAAATGTTTTTACCAATCATGCCGGGCTATTTTATTTAAGTCAACTATTGTTTAAAAATTATTATATTGCTGCTTTAAAATGGACTAAAACAAAAAATACACACACAGAATAGCTAGAGGCAACAGCAATATTCAAAAGATGAACATTTACTATTAAGCAAGAACGCATGGACAAAATACAAGACAAATTGAATTTATTTGGGTGAATACAGCATAGTTTACAATATCACATACATTTAAACTCGTTTAACAAGCATTTTAGACAGAAAAAAATGTAACATTTAAAAAGTAGCATTTTAACATTAGTGTATTCAACCATTCTCTGTAATCGCTTTTTACCGAAATAGTGCTAATTCTCATGCCGGTGTGTTGCTGAAATCTGAGTCAGTGAAGGGCTGCTGTTCGCCGGGGAACTGGTCTCGCGTTTACTCGTATCTGAATCCAAAACCTGCCCATAAACAAACAGTACTGACATTAGAGAACATATTTTAATATCAGACAAAATTAAACTCAGTTCAATAATGAATAAAATCCATTTATTTTATGCAAGGCAAAAGGCGTTTCCATCCTGATGCAGCAGACTGACATCTCGTCCTTATGTTGCGTTGCATAAAATAATACAATTTACAGCACAGTAAACACTTTATAAATGAAATTAAATGTTTACAAACCTTTATTTCACTGTAGAAGTGCAGCAAATCAGTGGCGCTGAGAACGTCTCTCTCCTGTGGAGGACTCAAAAAGCTCTGACTGTAACTTAGCAGCTGGGTTGTTTTGTCAGAGACAGGCTTAACTCAGTGGTTGGGTAGAAAAAAATGACCCAGCAACTTAGTTACAGAAAAACTACCCAGCACCTGGGTAAAAAACGATAAAAAATAACCCAATAAAGTGACCCAATAAGTTGAACCCAGCATTTGGGTTAAAATAAATAACATGTTTCCTACAATCTAAAAAATGCTGGGTTAAGTTCACATACTAGTTTCTCTGAAAAACAAAGCTTCAACTAGTTATTCTATTTTGAAAATGTGCATTCCGTGCCAGAATGTCTGTTTTTTGTTTTGGTCTGTGTGATTCCGCTCATTGACAGTTTAACCAATAATATTCCGACAGTCCCGGTTGCCAGGTAGTGGAAAACGGCGTAATACAGCCATGGAAGCGAGCAAACAAACTGGGCCAGAGATCGTACATTCTACCTGATATAAAAAGCCCCGCCATCCAACTAAAAAGCTCTATGACCAGAGGCACATTGAAATGCAGCTAAATCAACTCCTCAGCTTGCAGTGTAAGGCTTGTCATCTTCCGTTGCCAATTGGGCTCATTTCTGTTGCGTGTCCTCAATCTGACAACCCACGTGAGTGTCGAGAAACAACATTTTGAATTTGTACTACACTACCCATTTCAACCGCTAGCTGTCAATATTACATAGTGCATCTTTAAAATATTTTTTACACTAAGAAAAACTGGTTTTCTAAGAACTGAAAGGTGAAACTGAACCATGAATGATTCTTCAATGGCGCTGCTGTGAGATTCCCCTTTTTAAGAGTGTTAACATTATCCAGTAGCCTGAGTGGCTTAAGTGATGTCAAAATTATTTTTTGATTTAAAGATTATGGAGAAACATCTTTTTCTTTGGAATATCATGCATTCATGAATCTTTCAAAACAATACCTTTTATTTGGAAAGTCCATTCTGTAGTTATATTGATTTGTTTTTTTTTACTTTTTAGTTGTATTTTTTTTTAATGAGATGTTTAGTCAAAGACCTCTCTTTCTGTCTCTCTCCCCACTGTTTGCTCCTAAAACTCATTTTCCTCTACAGAGGCATTTGCTTTTTTCAAACTACTCTTAGGCAACACCAGTTCAGCATCATGTATTTAAATGGGTAGGACTAAATGCCACCTAAAACTGGACCACAGACAGCAGACTCCTACTGATATGATGAGAAGAACATTTAATAACAACAAAAAACAGCATTGAAAAGTAGTCATTTTTCAGAGTTGCTATTTTCAGAGAGACATTGTTCCGTTGACGTTATGGTGGTGTATTGTGCGAGGCAGCGTGGTGTTCCTCTTTAGTGTGGATGCACCAGGTGAGAGCTCCAAAAGGCCTCCTCAGCCCAAAACACCTGCTCTTCAAGTCTTGCAGCTGCCGCGAGGCCCGCGTGTGTGTTTGCGTTGTGCACGGGTACACGTGTATATGTGCCGGTTAGACTTTTAACATATCAGCTCATTCTTTTTCTGCCCCCCCCCCCGCTCTTTCTCTCGCTCACTCTCTCTCCAGGGCATAGACTAATTAATGGNCCCCCCCCCCCCCCGCTCTTTCTCTCGCTCACTCTCTCTCCAGGGCATAGACTAATTAATGGATACCATTCGCAGTTGATTAGCTACAGTTCCTTCGGTAATTACATTCGCATACTAACCACTCAGACAAAAAGATGAGGGGGAGAGAGAGAACAAAGCAAGGGAAAAATAAATTAATGCTCTTCTCATTTTGCTCTGATCTTAATTTGTTCCTGCAATTGTTTGCCCTCCACAATAAGATAAGAAAGCCCTTTTCCCTCTTATTCCAACTCTTCTGGTTGTGTAACATCTGAAGGAATCACTTTGTTTTAAACAGACAAAAGCTTGCTGTTGGATGCACCGTTGAATCAGGGCCTTGAGGCTGTTGTGGTTGATGTTTGTGTGTGCGCATGATCCTCACGTGTGTGTGTGTGTATGCATGATTTGTCTGGTTATAGAGGGCCCTCTGTGCTGGCCCTCCAGCTGCTAACCCATAATTCCTCATTTTGCTTTTCCATTGTTCCTACCTGTCAGTGTGTTTGTGTCTCAGAAGAAAAGATAGGATGCCTGCCATTTCAACAATTTGCCATCACGTTTGATTTAGAGGGCTACAGATAGAATAAAGGATCAGGATAAAGAAAAGAGCTCCATTTAGAAAGGAAGCTGTAGAAAACTACATGGATGTACTGTGCAATGAACCACCCACCTCCACCATCCAATCATATTTTCACATGTTAAAAAAATGACCTGAATATACTGCACGTACCCTCAGTTTTAACGCAAATTATTCACATTTCAAACCTTTTCTGTTGTCTTTGTGTGTGTGTGTGGGTTGTCTTGCAAGCTGCTCTGTGTTCACCTACTGTAATAAACCGTGATCTTTCATCAGCCTGTGTGGGCATTTCAGATTAGTAACACGACTGTGTGTTCCCCCCCCCCCCCTCCTCCCACTTTTGTAATGCAAAGTTAGTCTCTGCATAACAGACAGCAAGCCACACCTAGCTGTCACACTGATGCATTACAGTACAAGATGATGTGGGGCGAATTAGCAACTGGGATACTTCCTGTGTCATTATTACCCATTTACATGAGGGTTGAACTAATCATTGAACCGTTTGGGTACCGCCTTCCAAGATATAAAAAATATTTCAGATATCATTTGTGCAAGTACATTAGTATTTTCAGTGGCCGTTGACTATTTGGAATCCATTCTGAAATTCTAATTCATGTAATTATTATCATATTTTTAAATTTAAATTTAAATTTAAATTTTAAAACAACTTTGTTCTCTCTTCTCATTGTGGCTTTAAAAATATCTCTTGCAAGAATAAAATAGAGTCCACATCTATAGTTAAAAATAAACCAGGTACTTTTCATTAAATAATTACATTTGATTATTTTCAATAATTTGATTATGTTCATTTAATATATATTTAACAGCACTATTAACAAGTGCAACACAGCCTTTTGTAAGTGAAGACAAACAAATCAAAACAAAACAAAAAAAAAATAGTTAGGACCTGGCTCTTTAAAATGATTGAATCTGACTTTTTGAATGATTCTCTTGAAAGACTGACTCAGTGGAACTACTCCAAGCTTTCAATCAGGGCTGTCGCGATTCATTGATTCTATTCGAGTATTCGATTTGTACAAATCCTGATTTCATTTTGCCCGCATCGAGAAAGCGGCAGTGGCGCATTTCACGAACGAGAATCCATGAAACGCATTATTAGATTATTTTCCAAGGCTGCATGATATATTAAACCCCTTTTAAAATCATAATTAAGCATAATAATGGCTAAAGCATTTCTGTCGTAAAGAAATGACCAAATATTAAAGATTAAGTGGACATTTGAATTAAATGTTGTTGAATCAATATTAAACACGGATTTTTTAAATCGCGAAATAAAGTGTAAAAACAATCGTTAGGTGGTTGGCGCCCTCTGCAGTCCTTTATTGTAATGCGTAATGTACGTTAGCACTATTGTTTTAAAACATTACACATTTTAAATTTTGTTCAATAAAACCATACGATTTCTTGCTTTCGATACTTTATTTTAATTAATTATTGAATCATTGCTATTCAGTATAAATTTTAAGTATTTTAAAGGCTACTGTTTACTTAGATCTGTTTTTATTACCACAAAAAATGTAATTATAGGGCCCTATGAAATCCATTTTATATCCAAATTCATTTTTTTACGTTTAAAATTTTCTATACTCTGTTTTTAATAGTTAAATTAAATTTAATAGAACGTGTATAAATTGACATTCAGAACATACTGACTTTCTTAGACTGATTATTCTTTTTATTTAAATTTACTAGGTTTGTTTACATTTTTAGTCTTTTAGTTTTACAATTGGTCAAGGGCTAAATTAGTCGATAGATTAATCGATATAAATGTAGTCGTTAGTGGCAGCTCTACTTACAAGTCGAATCTCCAATCCCGACTCTATTCTTTTAGAATTCAACTCCCAGCTCTACTATTTTGTGCACAAAACAAATTTCATTCTTGGTGACTAAGACTCATTAAAATGTTAGATTTTTGAGTTTTTGACTGATTCTCTTGCATGACTGACTCAATAGAACTGCTCCAAGCTTTGAAATCGAATCAAATAATTGATTCTTTTAGAATTCGACTCCCAGCTGTACTATTTTGTGCATATTGCAGATTTCATTCTTATGTGGTGACTAAGGATCATTAAATGTTTGATTTTGAGTTTTTGAACGATTCCCTTGAATGACTCTCCCGAATGGAACTAATGCAGACTTTGAAGTCGAATCTCCAATCCCGATTCCTCAGATTCAAAGAATCTATTCTTTTACATTCTTTTATAGTGACTGAACAATTCGATTACAGTGAATTGTGTGTTACAGTGAAATAACTCATGTATTCTCTGTTTTTTCCCTTTTGCAGTTTGGGAATAACAACAACTACATGAACATGGCTGATGCCAATGGAGCTCTATTAGCAGGAGATGTGAGTACATGCTTGAGAATAACCTTTACATTTCCATGGATTGTTAGTTCATGCCATGAGCCATATTATTCTGGAATCACTAAGCAGTCATTTCCATGTCTAACCATTTATTGTTTTAAAACAAAGTCAATTAATTTAGCATGCATGCCTGTGTATGTTCAAATAAAATGATTAATTTCAGCGGCAGGTGTGCAGCTGCTGGATTTACATAAAACATGATTAGCTCCCTACATGCCTTCCTGAACTGCTTTGGGATTTTCCATCGCCCAAACCCTTAAAGCTTAGAGCTTGTTACGCCAGCGGCTACATGTTCGTACACATACGCTCCCGATGTTCTAATCTGACTGAATGATTCCTCCAGTGGATCCGGTATGTTTACGTATCAATGCTTAGTGTTAACAGAGCGACCGGCTCAGTACTGACCGGAGGTTGAGGAGCACAGGGGGCGCTGAGCGTTGAGATGGGATTAGGGTTGCTTTTGCAGGTTGATATATAGCACAGGTGCTCACATCCTGCTGATACGCACCAGGTGAAAGCTGCCGTCAGGCTCTGGTGACTGCTGAAGGAGTGTGTATGTAAACACCTGTCCCCATGATCATTTAAAGATACCATCAAACTAGAAAAGGAAAGAAAAGTGGCACCTCTCACAAAAGTCACTCTTTCTCTCCATCATTTTTTTTATCCCCTGTCAGTGAGTCTGACAACATATACTGCAAATCACAGGTTGTGTATGTCAGGCTGGCCTCACTATCTGTGTGTGATTGTATACAGGCGCTTTACAGTACATGCTGTCACTCACTGTTACGCTCACTCTTGCCACTGCCTGATTTCCATCACATTTCCAATGCAAATCTTCTCCTCACAATCTCAACGGCATCGATAGACTCATGCTGGCTAAGCAAAGATAATGTCTGTGCATGTGAAGTGCGTTTGTTGCACATTTGTTGGTAACGACGTATTAGCGTGGGCCTCTCGCTTCATTTTCATTTTAAGTTTAGGCGCAGCTTTGTCACAGGCAGTTGTACCCACATTTGATCGAGTCGGTTGCAATCTCCATAAATTCTTCTGATAAAAGTGTTCCTTTGCCGAGGCCGAGCTCCAAGTTGGCACCTGCGGTGGAAGTAGAGCTGTCGAGTGTTGACGGAAAATTTCCCTCAGTCGAATTTTTTCCTAAGAAATAACGTTTCCTCCTTCGCACTGCAGCTGGTATTATGACACATGACACAATGAAATTAAAACCATTAACATTTAAATTCCTCTTTTTCACATACCTGAAATATGTGGGGGGAGGTGGGAGGGAGATATTGTTTCTTGTAACTCAAGCTGAAGAGAAATTAAAGGGACTTTACCCTAGTGAGTGCTGTAATTTCACAGTGTGATGGGTTTTCCATGAGCTTTAGCTCTTTCATTAATCTGCTTAATGTGTCATCTTTAGGCGAGAGAGAGAGAGAAACCGGGAGAGAGAGGCTAAGTATCTCTGAGTCTGACACTCTGCACTTTGTGTATGAACCTGAATATACTGTATATAACATCAGTTTTAATGTAAAACAGATTTTTAAATACACATCATTTTATTTTTTTCGAAAAAGAAGTTTGAGAAGCTGTGGTTGCCAGAAAACACAGTGCCTATGCACAGTAAAAAAAAATACAGTGACGATGTTTTAGGTGCTGTGGGATGCCATATTTATGGCTGTTTACGCTACAATGTATAACCGTATTTTTTATTAAGTGATAGAATTTAAATTTATCTGCTTGAACTACCACAGTCTTCTTTTTTTCTTAAAGGGATAGTTCACCCAAAACTTAAAATTCTGTCGTTAATTACTCACCCTCATGTTGTTCCAAACCCGTAAGATCTTCGTTCATCTTCGGAACGCAAATTAAGATATTTTTGATGAAATCTGAGAGCTTTCTGACCCTGCATAGACAGCAACGCAACTGACATGTTCAAGGCCCAGAAAGGTAGTAAGGATGTCATTAAAATAGTCCATTTGAGACCTGTAGTGTTATGAAGCTACAAGTTGATTCAACAATTTCTTCTCTTTTGTGTCGTTCGACACTTTCACAAGAGTAGCATGGCGCATGCATGTGGTGCTGCTGACGCAGAAGTCTGCGTTTTTGTTTTGTTTTTTTCTTTTAGCTGTACATTTGAAAGTATTTTACAGTAAAATGCCATAAAATGGCATGTTAAATGGCAAGATTTCACAGTATATAGTAAGGTAACCTACAATTAACATTTTTTTACGGTAACATTTTTAGTTGCAATAATTCATACACATTGATCACGAGAGATAAATAATATTTTAAGTATGATAATATATGCAAACCACATTATCTTGAACATTGTAATGTAACGTGATATGGAAACCATATATCACAGTGCTTGATAAGGTGACCTCTTCCTTCCTGCTGTTGAACCGAAACTGATACGGCCATATTCAGTTCCACTTAGTAATATCACTTATCACACACAATCTCATTACACACATGTAATCACTACTGTATATGTAGAAATGGATTTGGAATGGCTGATGTTGGACTCTGAGAGTCTTTGGCACTGTCATCTGAGGAGCGCTTTTCTCTCTGCTCGGCTGACGTTAGGAGCTTTGCTCTATCGATCCTTCTAACCATCATGCTCAGTAATTGTGATGCACTGCCTTTTAACAACTGCTGCTTATGTCTCTGCTGAATCAGTTTACTAAATCTACAAAGCGAAAGGGCTTATTGCTTCATAATCGGTGCTATTGGTTTACCTTGGTCATCTGAGTTTAGTATAGTGGGGTTGATGAATGAATGCAAGTTGAGTAGCTATTTAGTTATTTATGTTGAATTAAAGGGATAGTCCACCCAAAAATGAAAATTCTGTCATTATTTACTGAATCTATTTTGTTTATGCAAACCTGCATGCAACACAAAAGAAGATATTTTCAAGTATGTTGGTAACCAAACAGTTTTGTTTACCAATGACCTTCATTGCACACACAAGAAAACAGAGACATTGATTAAATGTGCCTTTATGTTAGACAGAAGAAAGTAAGTCATACGGGTTTGGAACGACGTGAGGTTTAGTAAACGATCAATTTTAGGTCTTTTATGTCATATAATATATACAAATGTTTTGGCCTTTTGGATACATGGCTAGCATACAAATGCAAATAATTGCAGGCATAGGAGAAGATGATGATGTGTTTAATTTATGTCTGTGGAGATTGAAGAATAATAAACAGTACTGTAAACTCCACCCAGGCTCTCAAAGGTCTTGCTTTAGTATTCTGCACTAATGAAGGCTTGAGGTTTGGACCGCCTTGCAGTGGCAGGTGAAAAGAGGAAATTATGACAGAAAAATTACACTATTGTATTCTGTGTACAGATGATTTATGTATAACCTAAGGCTGTTTGTAAATTAAAATCAATCGTGATTAATCTCATGATGGTTTGTAATAAACATTATTAATTTATCACAATTGGTTTTGGCAAAATTTGCCTCTAAACATATATTCATATCAGCTGTACTGTGTGTTATGCTTTATTGGATTCATATTCTCTTTTAAGCATTAAAAAATGAAATATTATAACAATGTTTTATTAACGCCTAAAGATCTATAAAATATATGAACAAACACACCTTTTAAGTGAACCAAATGAAAATGAACCTTGTAGTTGCATTTACATTTGAAATTGGAAGTTACTTTGATTTTTAAAGTGCCTTAGTCCATTTTTTTTCTTTTTCTGTTTCTGTTTCATTTTCTTTCTTTTTTTTGGTCGGTTTAAAGTTTAGTTCATTTAGAGAGGAATGAATTTGTTTAAAGATTTCTCATAAAAGTGAAACCAGGGTTGCCAGGTTTTCACAACAAAACCTGCTCAATTTCTACTCAAAACTAGCCTAGCCCCAAAAGTAGTAAAATGTATGTTTTTTTATTTTGGCAGGGTTCCCCTTGTTAAATTACCATTCCAGGGGCTAAATATTATGTTATTGGGGTCACCTCAACCCGCGGATATGAAAAACAACCCGCTGCAACAGTGTAAAAGTAGCCCAGTTCCGCAGAAGAAATCATTGACTTTGCAACACCGAACCCATCCAAGACCACTTATGTAAAACAAATAAGTGCAAACACACTTAAATATGAAAATTCTGTCATTAATTACTCATCCTCATGTTGTTCCAAACCCGTAAGACCTTTGTTCATCTTCAGAACACAAATTAAGATTTTTTTTTTTTTAAATTCGACCCTCTAACCCTCCACAGACAGCAAGAGTCCTACCAAAAGTCCAGAAAGGTACCAAGAACATCGTCAAAATAGTCCATGTGACATCAGTGGTTCAACCGTAATTTTACGAAGCTATGAGAATACTTTTTCTGCGCAAAAAACTGAAATAACAACTTTATTCAACAATTCCTATCCTCGCGCCATTTTGGAGAGTACCACGACGCATGCTCTCAGATTTCATCAAAAATATCTTAATTTGTGTTCCAAAGATGAACTAAGGTCCTACGGGTTTGAAATGACATGAGGGTGAGTAATTAACAGAATTTTCATTTTTGGGTGAACTATTTCTTTAAAATCAGTGATTTCCTCCACCTGAACTGAAGATTGAGGCCGATTTCACACATACTGGCCTGATCTTTCACCACACACAAATAGACTCTCCAGTGACCTACTACCTCATCCCAGAACACCAGCGCTACATTGACAGCTGACAGCTTCTGTACTTCAGTCGTGCTACAGCCGTATCTCAATTCTCATTTACACACACACAAACACTGTCTCCGAGAGCAGATGTTAATTTAATCTCTGCCTTCTCTCTCTCATTTCATTGTGTTCAGTCAGGTGTCCAGTGTTTTGTTTTGTTATTTGTAAAGGTCAGTGTCATTTTAGTTATGCTCTGATGTGAAAAAGATGAAGAAAGGGACTATATGTACCTCACATTTGATCTTTGAATGTCGTATCAGATCTTACAGCACAGCTGTGTGTTGTTGGGACATTTAGGTCGGGCCACTCTCTTTTTCTCTCCCCCTCACTCTCCTTCTCACTCTTTCTTTCTCTCTGCGGTATTGTGCTGTGAAAACATGCTGGCACTGCAGGTCTTATTCATAGAGAAAGGTCATGAAGTAAAGTAAATGAAAAGAGCACTACTCTCGCTCTCACACTCTCTTCCTGTTTTCTCTGCTTTGCTATCATTCATTCATCCCGTTCATCCCATCCCGTTTGTTTTATCAATCTTGTGTTTATTTTTTATTTAGTTCCTCTCTCTTTCTCGCTTTTCTTCCCTGATGGCCTTTGAATTCAGTGTCAGTGATGTCTTGTGATCACTGCCATGTGCATGACATCCGAAGCTTGCGTTCTTCTCTCATGACACAATTTGTATTATTAATGCCTCAACGCTGCTGTTTTGATTAACACACTGTTAACTGCTGCAATGCCACAGGGAGGGAAAATGAGTTTGTAGCTTGTGTGTTAATGGAGAAGTGGGAAACAGAGCTGGGCTGGCCACTAATGGCTTTAGTTGGAGGTAATGTGAACATGTGTTAGGCACTGCAAGCCCCTGGCCCTCACTATGACAAAACACACCACTGCCTTTACAAGATCCGCTGCTCACAGCTGTGGAAAAAACGCTGCAAGTTAAATGCTGGAATGGAGCCACATAAAAAATGAAATAAGAGGGAGAGGTGACGAAAAAGAGCTGATTATTAGCCTTACCCCTCGGCTGGATCTCATCATACAGGCATTGAATGAGCTTCGAGTCTCCATATATGTGTGTGTGGGTGTGGATGGGGGGATGGTGGTCAGGTTTTGCCTACATTGTGAGGACCAAAATGTCTTTATTAGGATAGCAAGGAAACCTGAAATCACCCACATTGTGACCAGCCAATGGCTGCGTAGAAAAAGTCTTCATAAAAGTACTAAAAATGTCTGAATTAAACTCTGTGAATGTGTGTTTGCACTAAAATGAGAACATTAATATGCTCTAAAAAATGTGTTGGCATATTCGCTGTGCACATTATGCTTTTACAAAGGAGTAAGAATAAAACTGGTAAGAAAGAAGGTTGAGAATGAGGAAGTGGGAATATGAAAGCCAAGATATTGAGCGATGGGAAGAAAGACAAACAGCTTCAGAGGATGGATGATGTGTTGACATGATGTTGATATGTTTTTCGAGGCAGCGAAGGAAACGCGTTGAGAGTATTAAAGTGAAGATTGGGAACAGGATTGAACACGAAACGAGATTCTGAATACATAGAGCAAGAAATTGAGGAAGACGGGAAGAAACAAAGAAAGAGAGAGAGGAGTGGAGGTCAGTGGATTCCTCGATGAGGAGCCCAAAGCAGGTAGTCAACATAAGCAAATTAAGTGTGACGATAGGCTGTAATTCACAGGCGGAGGGATTTGGTCGTTTGATGAGCAGATTTGTAGGTGCAACCACGAAGAACAAAGTGCGACACTTCTGGACAGCCGAAATAATCTGTGTGAACGTTCTCTAAACCCATCACTCCCTGAACTTCCTTTTTTCCTCCAGCCAACATCATCCTGCTTGGATTAAGCAGCTTTTATTTTGTCCTCCTGCTAGTGTGATAGCCACACAATGTTGCGTTTCAGAGGCAGACATCTTGTTTTTCACATCCTGTTTCATGGAGAATGTAACGGATTGGGTCAGAATAAACGTCCAATTTCTTGTACAAGTATTAAATAGGTTTTCTTATCTCTTCTGCTCTGGTCAACAGATGTTTCACAGCTTTGAAATGAAATGTGTTTCCTATAGTTGTATAGTGTCATTTTTAATAGTATTAACATCATAGCGATTTCAGGTTTTTAACTTCACAAGCAAAATTAATCCCTGATTTTCTCCTTTGTCTTTTTCGTAGACGTTTCATACTCCGAGTCTTGGTGACGAGGAGTTTGAAATACCCCCAATCACCCCTCCTCCTGAGACCGAGCCTGGTATGGGCCTCCAGGAGGTGGACTCACCTTTCCCCGGGCTACCTGACCACCCCAACTCTCAGCGGGGGTCGTTCACCCCTCAGTTCCCACCCCAGAGCCTTGAGCTGCCCTCGATCACCATCTCCAGAAATATGATGGAGCAGGAAGGACAAATCAACAGTGGACATCCAGGCGTAAGTGTCTGGTTATTTGCTTGAACATTTTAAATGATCTCAATGTTTGCAGATGTTGAAGGCAGTTTTTATGCAAAGTCAAAAATGACACAAATGATATTTCCACAACATCATTCACTGGCAGTTACATTTAGCTTTTAGATCCTCCTGGATTTAAGTGTGGATTTAAAGTCAGGTAGGTTTCCTCCTCTAAATGCAAATAAGTTTGACAAAGGTGTTATGTGCAAAACAAATCAAGGTGGCTGATGCTACGTGCCGTTGTTATAAAACTGGATTTGTATTTGTAGATAAAGCCTTAAAGGGATAGTGCATACATAAATATAAATTCTGTCATCATTTCTTATCTTCCATGGAGCTTAAAGGGTAATATTCTGGCCACTTTTTCCATGTTTATGAAAGTAAATGAGAACTGGTGGAGAAGTCCATAATGACGACAAAAAAACACCATAAAAGTATCATAAAAGTGTTCCCTATGACTCATGCACTTTAAATTCCAATTCATTTTTAGCCTTAGCCCATAGCCAAATAGCTTTGCGCAAAGAACACACTGAATTTAGTCATTATTTACTGAAAATCTTCACACCCCCTTTAGTCTCCTTGGTAAGTTTATGAAACAAGTAACAAACTGTTCTTTTGGGTCACATCTCTTCATTAATCAGTTTGTCCAGTTCACAGAACTAGGCTGAATGATTCATTCAAAAATCAGACTAATTCAGTTCTCAGGTTCAACTCTGAGTCTGTGATCTTGTAGTAATGATTAACAGCTCACTAGATTAGAAAAGATTCTTCCCAGCCGAGGAAGAAGAGTCTTACCTAGTGAAACGATTTGTCATATTCTTATAAAAGTAAAAATTTATATACTTTTTAAACTCAAACGCTTGTCTAGCTCTGCGATGCGCATGCATACTCTCTGCACTCCGTTTCAAGACAGATGTTGAAAAACTCCCATTTCATTTTCTCCTCCAACTTCAAAATCGTTCTACATCACTGCAGAAGTATCGACCCATTGTTTACAAAGTAAACATGCAAAGAAGGTCAAACGCCCTTCACAAAAAAAGGTAAAACAGCGATGTAGGATGATTTTGAAGTTAGAGGAGAAAATGAAATGGGAGTTTTTCAACCTACCCTAACTGGAACCGGAATGCACGGAGTTCACGCACAGCTAGAAAAGACTAGCGTTTGAGGTTAAAAAGTATATAAACTGTACATTTTTTAGAAAATAGCCAATTGTTTCACTAGATAAGACCCTTCTTCCTCGGCTGGGATCGTTTATAGCCCTTTGAAGCTGCGTTTTGGAAGTTCAAACTCGCGGGCACCATTGAAGTCCAGTATATGGAGAGAAATCCTAAAATATTTTCCTCAAAAAACTTAATTTCTTTACGAATGAAGAAAGAAAGACATGAACATCTTGGATGACAAAGGGGTGAGTACATTATCTGTAAATTTGGAACTTGGACTACAGTGCACAAGTCAAATGGACCACTTTTATGATGTTTTATGATGTTTTAATGGTTATTAAATGCTCCAGTCTCCATTCATTGTGACTTCATGGAAAAGAACAACCAGCATATTTTTTGAAGTTTCTATTTTTGGGCTCCATGGAACAAACAGTCATAATGTAAGTGCACAGAACGATATCAGGAATAGTAAATGACAATATATTTGAAAAGACAACAGACAATGCATGCAATAAAACTGGTCAGCTTAGCTGAATATATTTCTTTTTTTAACCTCGTGTTGCTGTGATGACTAACGTGAAAGATAAAATAAAGGTCTAGGCAAGCATTTGCTTCATAATAATCATGTTTTATGATCAAGCTTTTATGGCTGTTAATTCAGATAGAGAAATGGCTTCTAAATGCCACAGACGTGGATTCATCGAAGAGGAAGCATTGAAAATGCCATGGCTAGACTAGATACTTTAAAACCGCTATAATAGAAATGAAATCGCTATCAGAGAAATCTGAATACATAAAAGGACACAAAGTGACATTAGGCAGCAGATGATGCGTTGGCGGCTTTTGATTGAGATTTTTCATAAATGTTACAGATTTTAAACGGTTTGTTTTGATTTTAGTTCTGAATAGTTTTCGCTTTCCCTTAACCTACATGTATATATGTGGAATAATATATCTTTATTTACATTCCAATATGGATAGGCACCATCAAATTTTATTGCTCTTTTCCTGGCCATCCGTGCTGCTGGCGAGTAAAATAATTGCAGCTTTTAAAATATCTGTGCTGCATAAGTGACCGCCGGAAGGCTTTTTGCCTAAAGAATTTTCATTTCATGGTCAGTTAAGCTCGTATGCATCTGGAAGAAAAACGGAACCTTGACACAATTACAACACGGCCTGTTCTCACTGCGCTGTGAAGGGATTAGATTTGATTCTCCAACATTATTCCTCTTTAGCAGCTCTTTCTGCGGACAGTGGTTCTGATTGTGTGGGGACTATATTAGCGGGTTTGGGGGAGAATGAGGGCACTCTGCTCTGTGCCTGGTGGCATTGTGACCGTCCCTCTGATTCTTCTCTATCGCTCATCACTCATTGTCCTCCTGAAAGACTCTCAGTCTCTCTCCTCTTAATGGAATTGATCTCAGTTTGTCCTGCTCTCTGGGACTGGTACAGACAGTGCCGTGCCTTTGAGTCAATGCCTCACATTTATAAAGGACTCGCTAAGGGTTAGCGGAAGTTAGCACTGTAACCTCCAACGTCGTCCTTCAGTCATTTTGATGCGTTTTACAATGTTTTACATCTAATGCACAAAGACAGGCCATTAAGTACAATTCGGGATCCAACTCTTGTACTATTTAAGACAGATGGGCAGCAAGGGACGTATACGTTACCTCAAAAACCAACTCTAAAGTGCAGCTTAAATCAATGAGGGAGCAAAACAGAACAGCATACCTGTGCTAGCTTCATCTGCCCTTTTGTGTTTCTGCACTGAAGCCAAGTATTCCTCTAATTCCTTCCCTCTAATGCTCTACGTATGTCAGGCGAAATTAGCCGCAGATGCTGTTGGCCAAACCCAACTCGGTAAAATCCATTTCTCAGCTGTGAAGAAGTCTGGCGGGATTCAGAATGTGAAGTCATTATTTATTTAATCTGCTCTCCTAACAAGCTCCTGCATCTCGTTTGAGACTCGCTGGAATCTGGGTTCTGACTGGATCTCACAGTAGATGACAACCATTGAAGACGCACATTATGTGATCACCTATTTAGACAAAGTTCAGAGCAGGTTTAGCATTCCTATATCTTTTTTTGGAAGCGGTGTGCATGAATTGAAAAGTAGTTCTTTTGTTATGCATGCATTTGATAAACTGCACTGTTTTGTGCACAGACTAGAAATCAATATATGAATATAGCTAAATATTTTAGTTAAATGAAAAAAAATATAATGAATAGGCAGTGCATTTGTACAGAGCAGATGTTTGTGGGATTCAATCTTCAGCGGTACAGTTTGTCTTTAAAACATGATCCCTCACAAACTGACAAGGGTCTGACTGCTGTGTCTGTGAATAAAATGGAAAATATGACCAGTGTTGCAGAAACTATATTTTTCTTCTCCTCCAATACCAAACACACACACACACACACTCACACTTTCCTCTCTCCCCCACTCTTTCTCTTTACACGTTTCTGTTATCTTATCTCCAAGCTGAGTAGTTGTGACATCAGTTGTACATCAATCTCTGAAAGTGGATTTTTTTTCTCTCCCCCCTTCACCTTCATGTTTTTCTTTTTTTTCTTTTTTTTGCCAGACAGCCATTGTGACATATTGGGCCAGTAAGAAATGAAAGATATTCATGCAGGCATGCAATACTTGTAATGAAGTCTCAGCCTGACCTTCTGTGTGATTGATTCTGTAATTTAGTTTTCTCAGCCAGTACTTGAAATGAAATGAAATCATGTTGAACAAGTTTTAAATACCCATAGTGCAACGGCAGAGGTGGAGGGAGGGAGGAAGAAAATAAGAGATGAGAGTGAAGAGAGCTAGGTTGTAGACTAGCCTTTTTGGAATGATGTTTTCAGACCGTTTTTTCAACAATTTGTACAGGGTGCATTGAGCATGAACGGTGTATGAGCTGCATGAAACGAGAGTGTGTGTGTGTGTGTGTGTGTTTTGTAGATGGAGTGAGAGAGGAGAGTGAGTAGGTGGAGGAGAAATAGGAGTAGAAAACAATTTATCTTCACGCTACCATGGTCTCTGCAAGCATTCAAAATTCCATTTTCTTATTTTTTTTTTTCTGGAGGAGCCAGTTATGCAGGTGCCCATAAATGGTTGAAAAATAAAGCAGCATGTTGGTTAAGGTTCCAGTGCAGCTGTGAATATGTGCGGGGGGCTGATAAACTATTCATAATAGAGCTGACCTTTTCACACTGGCCAAACTTGTAAGATTCATCCTCATAATTACCATATAGATGATTTTACTGCTTTTTCTGCTATGGAACATTTCCAAGAGCTCCGCGGAAAGATTGAATGGAAATTGAACTTGTTAACATTCTTTTCAGCATGGAACAGCTCATACCAAGCTGCTTTTAATAAACTCTCCAATTCCATTCCCACCCCCCGCAGAATCCCGAGGCCGGTATCTTAAAGAGCAGACCCGAGACTCTCAGCCTTTGACACGGCATCTTCAGATTCTTATCCCGGTCGTCTGAAAGCGGCATCGGTTGTGTTATGGTTATGAACGCGTGCTGGAAAAATAGGTCTGGGGTGTTTTTTTTCCCCCCCGGTATATTTTCTCGACTGTTTAGTTGCGGTTCCTGCTTTTGATGAAAGGGGTGAGGATACTATTCGAGGCAGAACCAAACAGTCATCCATCAAACGTCTCAGTGTGTCGGACAAGAGGCTCGTCGTGCGTTGCGACTGTTTGGTCAGCATCTCTTTTAACGTCGGAAGCTTTTGTGCCCGTGGTAAAGTATGTTGGGGAATAAAGAGACGAGGAGAAAAAGGTTATTTTTCGCTGGGATACAGTCAGCTGAGATGGGCTGATTGCTGGAATAATAGCAACATTTGCACAAGCACACGCAAACACACAGAGGAGAGGATAGGGCACATCTGGCCTCTTTGCTCTTCAGATAAGAAGTTATTTACAGATTTATGAAGACTATCAAAAGCATCTGTGTAGATGTGAGCTGTGTGTCAGCAGACAATGTTCCAATCAAAATGCAAATGGAGGGTGTGCAGCAGGGACATAAATAAACAGATCGGATACTGACTCACTCATTCTACCAGCTAAACCACTCTGACAGCAGAAATCACATTTCTTTCATTGCCTACAAAGGCTGCTATTAGCAAAAGCTGACTGCTGTTTGTGCGGGTCTAGTTTGAATGCTCCATTCATGCTGCTGCTTTCTTTTCCATCTATTGATTCTACACATAAATATGTATTTTATACCAAATCAGCTCGTGTTTTCTTTTCTGCCGTGTGATCGTTGGGAATTCGGAAGATAATGTTGTCAAATCATTAGATGCTTCAAGATAAATCGCAGCTTCTTTTTCATAATCCGCCTTGGGAATTATTTCTACATCTGTTCTGCTTTGTGCAGCCGGATCAAAGTGCTCCTGAAACTAAAGACCAGTTCTGACCGTTTCCGAGACCTCGTTCACCGACGTAGTCGGTACATGAAAAAAAATCTAAATCAAAAGAGTAAGTGGGCATATGGTCGTCTGACAAATGTTGCATGTTCAAATCATTGATCATGTCGATGTATTCACATGGGGGAGAGAGCCAGAACACAAAGACCAGCCTGAGACTTTGATGATAAATATGAGCCCTCAAAGGCTGCTTTACATCTCTGTGATTCTCTTCGCTCTTTACATTACGGACTGTAGTGATTCGGTAGAGATTTGTACGGGGCATTGCTGACTGTTAGTGTTGAAGTGTTAGACACAGATGGTCGTGACTAATGAACACAGTAGACAGGTCTGACACAAAGACTGCTTCTGGCTCTGTCACTGCATTCTAGCGATGAAACTAATGCAAATGTGTTTATTTCTGTGGCGGCGTAATTCTGTCTTTAATTTGTTTATTTATGCAGCGATTCTTTTGTTTATCCATTTATCCATCTAGTTTAGTCGCTTCGCTTTTTTTTTTTTTTTTTTTTTAGAGTAGGTTTCTTTCCCAGTATCGCTCTAACAGATGTTGAAAACAGCTATTGTTTTGTAGATTGTGTTTTTTGATAAGGCACGGATTTCGATATGAAGCTGCGCCTACCCAGGGAATTAATACAGAGAAAATGCAATCTGTGTGTGAGGGAAGGTGTTAGAATATTGTACTAAGGGAGAGGGGGTTCAGCAGGTCTGGCCAATAAGGCCAGGTGCACAGCTTTATGATGTGTTGACACATACAGATATTGAGTTTGAGTCTCTGAATACCAGATGGAGAGAGAGAAGAGAGAGAGAGTTGGTGTAGAATGAAAAAAACGAACAAAGGAGATCAAATGAACTCTTGGTTTTCTCTAGCTTTCGACTTGATTTTTACTCTGTAATCTGGTTGCTTTTGGAGACTGTTCAGTCAATGCAAAACACATCAGGTTCGTGTGTACCCCACCTCTAAACCCCCTAATATATAAAACGTAACACATGCTTGTTTTCGTTTTTTTCCTTTTACTGTTGCACTAGATCGTTTGTTTTATATTGAGCTACACTGTAAAACTGCATATTTTCCAGTTTATGAAACATTTTGAGTCTCAAATAACTAAAAAAAAAACTATTTTCTTGAAACCACATAAAAACTCTTGCCAGATCAACAAAATTACCCCAAATGTTGTCCCAACTAGTCAAAAACAGTTGTCTGAACAAAGAATTTCATATTGTTGAATTAAGGCTTTTTGCATTCTCGGCATGCCTGCTAATAGTCCACTAACTGTTAGTTGACAAGAAGAGGCTCGGTCATCCAAAATTCTAGTCGCAGAACAAAAAAAAAAAAAAAAAATCCACAGGCAAAGTCACGCAGTCCGTGACGGACAGATTGTTAACAGCTGGTCTATGTGGTAATATAGTACATCGGGCAGGACATCCAAACACTCAATCATTTACTGACCTCAAATCTGACTTCTCAAATATGGCAGCTCAATCTAATGTTAACCTAGAAAATCGTGTGCTATTCAAGTATATGTGCGGAGTGTGGAAGCTGCACGACAGATGGAGGCCGCCAGTGCACTCACTTGCTCCGTCATTTTTGGTCATACAGATAAAATTAATAAATCTTTCGAATCTGTAAGAATCTATAAAGACAAAACATTGCACTTTTGTAAAATAATTAAAGCAAACAGGATGCGCTTTCTGCCGTCTAGGTCTCTGTGAACTTGAGCGTGAAACTCTGTGTATACTTGCCTTACAGACATGAAAAACATATCTATAGAGAGTGAAATGTCTAAATGAACCAATTTAAATAAAAAAATATTCTCAGATTACATAATCTGTATGAAACATGCATACAGGCGCATCTACTACTGTGGACATGACGAGTCAGTGTCGCGGACTGCATCTCTTAAGCCGAAAACAGAGAAAGTATTAGTTTATCAACAAATTATGAAAACGTTAAGTCTCCTTGCAGTTTTTCCCTGACACATTCATAATTATTATATCTGGCAAACCAAAAATAAATAAATAAATAAATTACCTCAATGACAGTAATTATTGTTTGTTGATGTGACAAGATTTTTTCTATAAGCAAAATGAGACAATCAGCATTCCATGAACAAATAAATTTACATTGGATAAACAAAGTATCTTTACTGAGAAGAACTAAAAAACTCTTGTTGTCTTACTGTATCAAGTAATTTTTTTTTACACTTTCTATTTATTTTTTGCAGTATAGTTAGTTCACCCACAAATGAAAATTCTGTCAATAATTACTCACCCTCATGTCATTCCAAACCTGTAAGACCTTCATTCATCATTGGAACACAAATTAAGATATTTTTGATGAAATCCGAGAGCTTTCTGACCCTGCATATACAGCAACCTAACTACCACGTTCAGTGGCCAGAAAGTTAGTAAGTACATTGTTAAAATAGTCCGTCTGACCTCAGTGGTTCAACCTTAATTTTATGAAGCTACAAGAATACTTTTTGTGTGAAAAGAAAACAAAAATATTGACTCTGTTTAACAATTTCATCTCAATCTTTGACACACGTTTACGAGAGTACCACAACGCATAGCTTCATAAAATTACGGTTGAACCACTGATGTTACATGGACTATGTTAACAATGTTGTTTTAACAAAGTCTTGCTACTTTTCTGGGCCTTGAACGTGGTAGTTGTGTTGCTGTCTATGCAGGGTCAGAAAGCTGTTGGATTTCATCAAAAATATCTTAATTTGCATTCCGAAGATGAACAAAGGTCTTACTGGTTTGGAACGACACGGGGGTGAGTAATTAATAACACAATTTTCATTTTTGAGTGAACTGCCCCTTTAATGCATCCCTTGTTTGACACCAAACGCTTGTGAGGTAGTGTATATCTAAAAATGTTTTTGTTGCCTGTTCGCTCTGCAGGTTGTCGGTCAAACCCATCACCGTCAGTACCCTCCGAACCCCACCATGGTGATGCGCTCCATCATTAGCATGCATAACCCCAATGGCATGATGTCACAAAACCAGCTTACCACCATCAACCAGTCCCAGATCAACACACAGCTGGGGCTGAGTATGACCGGATCGAACATTGCTCACACGTCCCCATCCCCACCCGCCAGCAAATCGGCCACACCCTCTCCCTCCAGCTCTATTAATGAAGACGACCAAGAGGAAGGAACCAGGGTGAGTGGCATTTAAGCCATGCAACGTTTAGTGTTGTGTTTTCATCATAACATTAGTGAGATTCTATAACAAGCTGCCCTCTCTCCATCAGGTCATTGGCGAAAAGCGCCCCGCCCCTGACGCAGGTAAGAAACCGAAGACGCCCAAAAAAAAGAAGAAGAAGGATCCCAATGAGCCACAGAAGCCAGTGTCTGCATACGCCCTGTTCTTCAGAGACACCCAGGCGGCCATTAAAGGCCAAAACCCTAACGCCACGTTCGGAGAGGTGTCCAAGATAGTAGCTTCTATGTGGGACGGACTGGGAGAGGAGCAGAAACAGGTACCAAACTGCTATCCTATGTAATAACGAAAAGATATTTTTAACCTGAACACCATCTGTAGCATTCTGTAAATAGAGCTGTCTGTTGTATAGTCTTCTCGCTTGAGCTAGAATAACAAATGTTCTTAATTTCTACTCTCATTTTTGCACAGAATGATTCTTGTCAGGTATTTTAACAGACTGCTTGATATTTTCACCCTCCTTTAGTTTTTTATTACCGGCTGAGATGAAGCCCGCAGGCTCTCCCTGTTGCGAAGCGCATGCTTGCCAGTCAATGTTCCGCTAATTATCTGTTTATCACACCTCACGTATTCTGTTCTCCACAGGTTTACAAAAGCAAAACAGAAGCAGCAAAGAAGGAGTACCTGAAAGCTCTCGCAGCGTACCGCGCTAGCCTCGTGTCAAAGGTGAAGATGTTTTCTGTTTAAATAGCTCTCTTTCTGTTTTATCTTTCAGGCTACAGCTTACCGTGTTTTGTTCATCTTGTTCACCATTCATCATGTTTTGTATTATATTTCTATTTACCTGTATCCAAATAATAGTTTCCAACTCACTTTCCGACTCAATAGCTTTCACCTTGAGTCCTTAACCACTTTCAAAAGATAAGACCTTCTACAAGGTAAACTTTTCAATGAAAGCGTGCATTTGTGCATTAGTTAACATTTATTGATTTTCTCAAACTTAACTTCTAAAAAACAGTTGGAAAATGATTTTTCATAAACAAAATTCTCTTGCATACTTAAACGTGACTATGAACGTGTTTGTTCCATCAAACTAGAGGTGTAAACATAGCATTAAAGGATTAGTTCACTTCTAGAACAAAAATTTACAGATAATGTACTCACCCCCTTGTCATCCAAGATCTTCATGTCTTTCTTTCTTCAGTCGTAAAGATTTTTTTTTTGTTGAGGAAAACTTTCAGGATTTCTCTCCATATAATGAACATCTATGGTGCTTGTGAGTGTGAACTTCCAAAATGTAGTTTAAATGTAGCTTCAGAGGGCTCTAAACAATCCCAGCCGATGAAGAAGGGTCTTATCTAGCGAAACGATCTGTCATTTTCTGAAAAAATGTACAATTTATATACTTTTAACCTCGCACACTCGTCTTGTTCATGACAGTTAGGGTATGTCGAAAAACTCCCATCTCATTTTCTCCTTCAACCTTCAACAAAATCGCCCTGCATCGCTGTTTTACCCTGTTTTTTGTAAAGGGCGTTTGACCTTCTTTGTAAACACTTGGTCGGTACTTCTGCAGCAGTGTAGAACGATTTCAACGTTTTTTCGAGTTTTTCAAAATACCCTGACTTTACTGACCCGGAATGCACAGTTCACACAGAGCTAGACAAGGTTAAAAAGTATATAAATTGTCATTTTTTTAGTAAATAACCAATCTTTTCGCTAGATAAGACCCTTATTTCTCAGCTGGGATCATTTAGAGCCCTTTGAAGCTGCATTTAAACTGCATTTTGGAAGTTTAAAACTGGGGGCACCATTGAAGTCCGTTATATGGAGAGAAATCCTGAAATGTTTTCCTCAAAAAAACATAATTTCTTTACGACTGAAGAAAAAAAGACACAAACATCTTGGATGACAAGGGGGTGAGTACATTATCTGTAAATTTCTGTTCTGGAAGTGAACTACTCCTTTAAATACAGCTAATGAATTAGAATGAGATATTCTTATGATTCATCATGCCTCATTACCTCGCCGTATCAGCCAGGCAGTCGGGAACATTTGCATATTTGCTGCTTCTTGTAAAAAATTAAGATCATTTTACAGCGGTACTTTATGTTCAAGTCTAAGCAACTCCTAGAGATTTCTAGAGATTTATGACACCAGCATGACATAGCTTTCAATTCAGAGGTTAAGTAAAAGCAATTTTTCAGAAATTCTGCAGCACAAAGTTTGTTATTTTCAGTGTGCAAGACTTATTTCAGATCTTTTACTAGGCTACTAAATAATATAAATTCCCCTCTTGGCAAGTTCTTTAGATCACGGAATGTAAGACAGCAGCAATTTTCTCTGAACAGCTTTTCTGTCGAGTCAGTCACCAGATCAGCACTAATAAAGGAGAGGCCACTACATAAGAAAGAATCTGTCGAGTACTACAATTCATTTGACCGCTCTCTATTTCTGTCTCAGGCTGCCGCAGAGTCAGCGGAGGCCCAGACGATCCGCTCGGTGCAGCAGACTCTCGCCTCCACCAGCTTGTCGCCGGCGCTCGTGCTGCCTTCCCCCCTGTCCCAGCATCCGTCGATGTCCGCCGCGGCACAAGCGCTCCAGCAGGCCCTGCCTCGAGCCATCGCCCCAAAACCTCTGCAAATGCGTGTCGGCAGCAGCCAGATTGTCACCTCGGTCACGGTAGCTCATCAGAACATGACGCCCGGCGGCGTTCAGTCGCAGCTGCTCGGGCAGATGGGAGCGGGCGGTCCGCAGTCGGGCGTGTCGTCGCAGTTGAGTCCGCCGATGCAGCCCCGGCACGCTTCCATGCAGCAGCAGATGCAGCAGCAGCAGATGCAGCAGCACTTGCAGCACCATCAAATGCAGCAGCAGCAAATGCACCACCAGCAGATTCAGCAGCAAATGCAGCAGCAGCATTTCCAGCATCACCTGCAGCAGCAGCTCCAGCAGCACCACATGCAGCAGCAGCACCACCAACAGATGCAGCAAATGCAGCACATGCAGCACATGCAGCAGATGCAACAGCAGCATCAAATGCAGCAGCAGTGTTCGCCCGTGCAGCACTCGCCCGGCACGCCGCACTCGGCCTCTCTCGGCAGCCCGCCGCCGCCTCCCGCGTCCCAGCCTCACCCCTCGCAGGTACAGGCTCACGCGCAGGTCCTGTCGCAAGTGAGCATCTACTGAACCAAAAGCCCTGGGACCCGCGCTCGCGACTCAACGAGGAAGCCGGATGGAAGTTGTTATCGAAAAGCATCATTACACGATTGCTTTTTTTAAGTTGCACTTAAGAAGTGTGTAAGAAATATGAATGTTTTACAAAGAACTGTCCTTTGTTCTAGATGGATATAAGATACGTGTTAAAGGGACAAAGCGTCTTAGCTGGATTTTTTGTCTATAAGATAGGCTGAGCTACCGGGAGGTCTGTTGATAGACTTGAGAGCCCAGTAGTCATTTGTATGTATATTTAGTTCATTTCGGTTTCTATCTCTCTCTCTCTCTCAATTTCTCTGTTGTGGAGTTGTTAAACTCTGTCAGAGCATGATGGCGTGGGAAGAACGTTCAGAGACGATCACAGGAACACCTGACGGTTTTATTTAACAGCTTTATTTATGAGGTCGGATTCGCTTACGCCACCAGACAAAATAGAAGACCGGATTTCTGTAGACGGGGGAATTCATAAAGAAGGCACTGTTTTGAACTCAACTGGTACTAAACTGGTCATCAGAGACATGCTGAATGGCTCTTGCACTGTCTGGCCAGTGTATCGTCAAGTCTACCCCTCTCTTCTTCCCTTTTCCATCACCCTTCTTGGCGTTCCCACGGATGAAACTGTTTAACAGTCGCCGTTGGGAAGCTCTCAATCAAACCATCCTGCTTTTAGAACCAAGTAGTGTTTGACACATCTCACGCCGTGTTATTAAACAGGAAATCTCCAGTGAAAGATGTAAAACTCTGGACTATTTGACACGCTTCCATAGATCATTTCAGTCATCGCGTCTCCGAACACCTTTCTGTGACCTGCTGTACGTGTTCTTAGGAAAGAGGAGAGAGTTGTTCTCCTCTGGCCAAAACCCTCAAAAGCGCATTCACTCCAGCGTGTGTAGTAACAGCACTCCAAAAAACCACCTTCTCTGTAATTATCTTTACCTCAGAAGTTTTATTGAATAAGTTATGTTGCTTTTTTTTGCTTTTGTGTACTGAAAACTTATTTTATGGGGGGGGGGGGAGAAGCTAAATTGCTGAATTTAGGCTGTTGGGGTATTTTTGTTTCGTAATACCCCGCATTTCACAACAATGGGAGTCTTATCNTGTAATTATCTTTACCTCAGAAGTTTTATTGAATAAGTTATGTTGCTTTTTTTTGCTTTTGTGTACTGAAAACTTATTTTATGGGGGGGGGGAGAAGCTAAATTGCTGAATTTAGGCTGTTGGGGTATTTTTGTTTCGTAATACCCCGCATTTCACAACAATGGGAGTCTTATCAGATGTTTTTTTTACTATCACGGAAAGGACACGGAAGTATTTTGTGCCAGCTGTAAAGGAATCAGTGGTAAGGTAAAAGAAAATGAAGTTGTACATTTTTCATACCTCTTGTTGTAAAGTTTTAATATGTGAGGCTTTAAATGCAGACGTTGGCAAGCTGACCTGTCACCTGCTTTATCTCATAGTGCTCTTTTCTACTTTTTTATGAGTTACAGTAGCAGCAAATCATTTGTTTGTATTTTTGCTTACATTTCAAAATTAATTGCTTTTAAAAACCTGACAGTAAAATAAACACAGTTCACGTCGGTCGGAAACGTCATTTATTACGTTTTATTTTTGCCATCCAAAAAAAACCCGCATTAAAAAGAGGCATTCCATCATCGTCATCAATATGATACTAGCCATAATTTTGTATTATATTTCTCTGTGTCTCTCTGTTTGCAATTAAAATAATCAAAAATATTTATTTCAAGGAACTGATTCATTTCAAAGATTATATTAGCCATACTTTTGTATAAAATATTTCCTCAATGTGTCCTTGTTAGTTCTGAAAGATTTAAAATAAAGACATCAGTACTTAAAATATGCTGTTTATTTCGGAAATACAGTTGTGTTTTTATGGTTATTTCCCTTGTTCACGTTTCCACGAGTGACCCCTGAGCCCCCCAGACACAAATATCTGTGGGGGGAAGGTAGGCTAATTATCATAAATGCGCAATAAGCACGCGAGGACGGCGGAGCGGCTTTATCTGCTGACCGTCGCCGATATCTTCCGCGACAGAAGGGAAGGAATGTGTGCCTGCGCATATCTGGTTCCACATTAATAGAATTCTCAATCTGTATTTTGTACCCAATTAGTTAATTTTGAGAATGCTTGTGCAATTTGCATGAGAGAGGCTGCGGTGATTGGCTCTCGAGTCGGGTTTTGTGTCACAGAGAAGCCCACACTCTCACTCTTTGATTAATTGCAGCATCTGTTCTGTCAGAGGGTGTAGTGGAGAGGTCTGCAGGAAAACTGCAAATAAGTGCTGGCAACAGTCTTAAAGCGCCTATGATGAAATGAAAATTAAAAACAGCGAGTACCCCACATGCCCTGAATTTCAATGGCAAGAAGTGGGGAGAGAGAGCGAAGATTGCTAAGCATAGAATGTAAGAGTGGTGTCCATGGCGACCAAACACATCCTTTAAAAACAGCCGGTAATGAGGGGCCGGGAAATAGCGCTTATTATTCCGAACAGTCTCATGGAGGGCAGCATCAATAATGCATGCAGTACCTTGTTATTTGGTAAACCTTGTTATCCGCATGGTCTCAGTGAGGATAAATATCTCACAACAAGGGTTGGAACTCTGACACACCCCACTGATGAATAAATAAATAACGGTTTGCAGATATTTTCAAAACTGATTATGTGTCCTAACAACAGCTCATGATGTTGGCACACGAGTGATTGTGAATTCAATTGTGTGCTGTTTCAGGCACAGAATAAACTGATCATCATCTAGACCCCCTCATTCAAATTTAAATATATATATATGGGCCGTTCTACAACCAAAAAACATTTAAAAAGCATTTAAGAATGTTTACTAAGATCTTTCTATTATGTATTGAAACCCAAATAAAATATATATAGGTTACTTTCAACTGGGAGGTGGCTGTCCCGAACCCTAAGCCCTAAATTTCAACAATATTGAAAAAATGTTTGCATTTTATTCCATTGTTGTTTTTAAAATTGTCTTTTTGTTCAGTTAAAAAAGAAAAGAAAAAAATGTGCTTTTCACTGTGCCCAAAGTGTACGATTGCAGAAAAATACGTACGTTTGTATTGAACATTCATTGAGTACCAGATTTTGTGTGAAAATAAATCACACAAGTCGTTTATTTAGTTTAAAAGGTGGCAAGGGGGGCCTTTTACCCCACACACGAGGTAAAAGGCTTACAGTGTTAATACAAATACTTTAGCTAAAATAGTTTTTTTTTAAATAATGTATAAGTTAATACTTGTTAATTATTTTTTTTTTGTTCAATAAATATATTGTCAGTAAAATATGTTAATATATAACATACATTTAAAAATACAGAAACAAAATCATTTTAAAATGTATTGAGTCTGAAAGCATTTAAGGAGATCTCATAATAGTCCCATAATTTAATATAGATTTACAGTAGTAACAACAAATTATATTTTATTATATTATACGATTAATATCATGTTTTTAAATATGATGGTTTCAATCTAAACATGGTGATTATCTCCAAGATGGACACCCAACATAATACAACATATATGTCACATCAACAAATGGAAAAGTCAGCCTTCCATTAATTATCATGTTAATATTGTGCCTTTTAGCCCCAGCAGCAGGGGTGCTTTTTACCCCAATATCATACTTTTTCTTTTTTTTTTTCTTTTCTAACAAAATTCTTTCGTTATTTAAAAACTGCTGTTTTAATTATCTTAAGAAACACTGTGTAAGAAGACCTTTGTCTCAAGATATATTGAATAATTTTAGCGATTCTCATTTGCTACTTAACACTAAAACACATCAAATCCCTGGTGAAAACACCAGCATATGCTGGTTGGGTATGTTTTGATTCTGGTTTGAGCTGGTCCTTTGCTGGTTTATGCTGGTCAACCAGCAAAGGAGCAGCTTAAACCATCATCAAAACATACCTAACCAGCATCCCAGCATCAAAACCTACTTACCAGCAAATGCTGTTTTTTTTTCAACAGGGATATTAGATCAAGTAAGCACAGAATCGGCTTTGCGCTGCTGACCACAATCCTGTCAAACACAATTTTGCACGTGTATGTTGAAAAGCGGATGTTTTGGAAAATGCTATGCCACGTTTTTCTGCCATCTAGTGGTTTAGAGGAAAATAATATCAAAGGCGTCTTTTACCCGGTAGAAGCCCCGTTGTAGCCTCTTTGTAAATCATGAAAAAAATTGTGATAAAAAACTGATTTCAACTACACTCCTACATTTATGATCAGGAAATATTCCTGTGTCCCCCTCTCCCATAGCTATAAGGTGTGAGTAGATATAGTAGGTCTGTAGGACCCATCATTTTGAGGTAAATGTGTTCAAAAGTCTGAAAATCTGTGTGTGACTTTAAGGAACATCACTACCAAACACCTTTTGTCGGCAATTAAGCACACTTTTTTGGGAGTTATTCCATAACATTTAGTTTTTATATGTGTGCCACTGTTCAGAACTGTGTTAAATAACCATGGTGATAATCATCTTTGCGGTAGGCTCAAACGTATCTAAAATTGTCACTACCGAAACAGTCACAACCTAAACGTTTGGTGAGGTTTCGTTTGTGACATCATTGTTTTTTTTGGGGTGTTATTTTACAATAAAATTTAGTTTTAATGTGTGTGCAACGGTTCAGAACTTAGCCAACCATGTGCTAATTAGCATCAGTATCTAAAATAAAAGGGAACACATAATCTTTTATTTGGGGGAAATAAACAAAATTTTAGTAGCATTATGCCAATTTTTGGTATTTTACATGTTTTAATAATGTTTTAGTTGGAGTTAAAATTTTGTAATGTGATGTGGTCGCTACCAAAACAAATGTCCAGTCACGACCAAAACTTGGGATGTTTTTTTCAAAAGTAAAGTATATTGAATTATTAACATTATTAAGATGTTATGATTTGGTCAAATGTATATTCAAACTAATGAATCCTTAACTTTGAAATCAGTATGATCAATTTTATGCCCTTTAAAAAGAAAGACTGGATTCAAAATAGAAGAAATGTAATAAATCACACTTGAAATATTGTTCAAATTGTAATTGTTATTGATTTACCTCTGAAAACAGTTTAATAAAATAGCAAAAAATATATTTACAAGATAGATGTAAACAAAATCTTATTAGGTCAATATAACCCTTCTTATTAACTTATATATTACTGTGTTTTGGTAGTGACAAATTTGGGGGGAGGACTTTCTGAAAATAAGACATAACTGCACAATTACTGTGCACCTTGGAGACTATACAATTTGCATACATATAAAATCTGTGGACAATTTTGACTGACTTTGACCCAGTTCTGCATATATTCAGCTGTACATTCAATAATATGCATGATATAGTTTTTTCTATGTTCCACAAAAGAAAGAAAGCCATACAGGTTTGGAATGACATGAAGGTGAGTAATTAATAACAGAATTTAAATACATATAGCTTAAGTAAAACGTTACCATAAATTCATCAAAGGAAGCATAAATTCATATATTCCACCTCGTCCAAATTTACCCTACAGTAATCATTTGATGTCTATCTATAGAATCTAGTTCAAACTACAGTCACATGATCGGACAGTAGTTTTATTGCATATAACCTAATATTCCACTGCTATTCATCACTCTTAGTGTGTGTGTGTGCGCACACACATGCATTTTAAATTAGTCTGTGTTAAAGACACAGAGGAAAAGGTCATATGCATTGTGAATGTCCCATTTTTGTAATATCAATCAATGATTGATTGGTGTCTTTCATTACCCTGCTGTCTACGCAGATTCAGTGGGAGCGTTGTGACAAAAGGTTCGTGTCCTGAGGCCGAGACTGTGACCTCAGTAGCTTGTGGTCTCTTTGGACAGTTTCCATCAAAGCATGAAAAGAAAAAATAAATGACCGTAATTTATTTTATAACATCACATTTAACATGGATTCAAAGCTGTAAGCCTGCTGTTGTGAAATGACTTCATTTATGTAGTTGACTATCAAGCATTTTCTCTCTCACTGAATCTTCAGTCTCACAAAATGTGTGTAATTTAAGGTAATCATTGATACAATTTCTTAGGTTTCTGATAAAGTAATCACTGATAAAGCAGCTACATGACAGATGGAGAGTTTTTTGGTTGTGTACATTGTTTGTGTAGCTTAGCAACAATAACCAAATAGGGTAGAACTTGAATAGGGCGAAGGTCATCTCCAGCCACGGAACATCAGTAACACTGTCCGGTAGGCCGTGCCGTTTGCCCTCCATTAACAAAACTAACCCCTCCCCACCCAGCTCCCAAAGAACACATGCAACCTTTGACCTGACTTCAGACACCTGGCCTCGCAGTGAGTGAAGAGTTTCGCTGACTAGCTTTGGGCGAGATCCTGTTGATCCCTGGCAGCTTTTGTTTGCACAGTGTTGACCTCGCAGTCAGAGAGACAACTTTCTTTAGGTGCTGTTGACCTGCTGCTGCTGCTGCTGTGAACATTTGTATGAAAGATTCCCCAGACTGAATGATCAGGCTAACAGCTGGGTCTGAGGCGAAGTAAAGAACTTGACTTTCAAACGTTGGTCTTTTCTTGCTTTTCTTTATTTTTATTTCTTTTGATCAAAAACACATCTTTCAGGCAAAATCACAGAACAATGTGGTGTATTCAGTGAATGGTTTGCTACTGAAATTAAACTTTAAAACCCTATAAAAGTATGATACTATAAAGATAAATATCTACTAGTTTATTAGCTGGATAACATATAATAGAGTGTATACTTTCATCCAGTGCCTTTTAATATTATTTATGTACTATTAATTATTAATAGTGCTGGGCAGCGATTAATCGCATCCAAAATAAAAGATTTGTGTACATAATATATATGTGATATTTAAATATCTAAATATTGAGAAAATCACTTTTAAAGTCGTCCAAATTAGGTTTTTAGGAATGCATATGACCAAAAAAAATTACGTTTTCGTATGTTTATGGTAGTAAATTTACAAAATATCTTTACTTAATATCTTATTTTTGGCATAAAAGAAAAATGTATAATTTTGACCCATACAATGTATTGTTGGCTATTGCTACAAATATACCCGTGCTACTTATGACTGGTTTTGTGGTCCAGGGTCACATATATAGTATAAATTATATGAATTTAAATATACACATGTAAATACATATAGATATTTTCAAAATATATAATGTACGCGTATCGTAATTATTGTTTTTAGTTTTTAATTTTTTTATTTTATATTTATATATGTTATATTTTAAATCAGTTTTAGTTTTATTATACAAATCATTTCTATTTTGTTTTAATTTTAGCAATTTTTAAATTCTTTTTCGTGATATGCCAGACAAAGCGCCAAGGTAACACTTCTCAATTTTCTTTTTTACTTTTTCATTTCATATTCATATTTTGTTTCAGTTAACATAAGGTATTTGTTTTTACTCATATTATATTTTTACAAACACACACATATAAAACTTCCCACCTCCAAGTATATATATTAGGGCTATCAAATTGATTAATTGTGATTAATCGTTAGAATTATTATTTTTTTTTAAATATATATATGTGATTAATTGCGATTAATCGATTTGCAGCCCCTGTATATATATACACATATGTACAGGGGCTGTGTGTGTGTGTGTGTGTGTGTATATATATATCTATAGGGGCTGTCAAATCGATTAATCACGATTAATCGCATTCAAAATAACATATATAGTTACCATGCTTTACAGAGACTGAAGAACAATGCTTCTTTGCTTCTTTCACAAAATGTTTACAGTGTTTTCACAATTAGCACTATATTGTATACTTAATTGATTGCCTTGATGGTGAGATTAACATCATATGTTTACTCAGTACTGTTAACACCAGCCTTTTCTTTTCAAAACCACTTTATCAAAAGCAATGCTTCAGCCCGATTCCTCCCAAGAACAGATCAAATGGGTTTCTAGCTGTTCCCAGCAGCCCTCTCAGCACTGGCAGAAACAGCAGAACTGCACTAAATTGAAGTTTAAATTCCCAGAAAATAGTGTTCGCTAAAGCAGGATACTTATACGTACTTATTAATGTCAAGTGAGATTATTCTGTGAAGTTAAATTTCATGCTTCCACTGGAACGACGAATACAATGAAGCCCTCAATATTTTAACTTCAGTAAGTTCATTTTATAAAAAGCCTTACATATTATGAACTTTCTGGATTTAAGTGAGTGTAATTTCAAATTTTATCCATTGTTCTCCTCAGCTAAAATAATGTGCTGTATTTGAATATACAGAGGTTACGTTTGCATAGAGCATTTGAAAAGATTTTCTTTTTCTCAGCTCATAAATATTCCATGAACCGAGTCGCTACTTATTAGTTTAGATGAATAAAAGACTGCATTTTTCTATTTGTTTTTAATTGCTACAACGAAAATAGCATGGCCACGGTCAATAAATGCTGCGAGGTGTTCGCAAACTACTTTATTCCCTCAGTTTTCAGCTCTTGACCGCTCTCGAAGTCCAACTCTGAGAGTTAAAGGTCATCAAACAAACAATCCTGCTTCAAAATCACTGGGGTGAGCCCAGAAATACGACTCTGTTTCACCTTGCAGGCAGTAAAAAGCCAGCAGTTCTCAACACAGTCTCACCAGGAAATCTCCAAACATAGTTTATTGTACAGTCAGTATTTCTGAGGCCAACACAAACAATGTGATTTGAAACAGTTTGCACATAGCTGGAATTTTTCTGCGCTAATGTGACTGTTCCATTTATTTAACGTTCAGGTGGAGATTCATTTGTGAGCTGGCACTGATTGAGGAACGTCTGCTTTGTTGTGACAGAGAACTAAACTTTGTAGCTGACAGATGTTTCTGGAAGAGAGACAGAGAAAGAGAGAGAGAATTCATTCCATTCCCTTCGGTTGCAGAATATAAAACCATATCTCGTTTCCCCCGAGTTGCCTCTTTCCAATTCCTCTTCAGTATTCTATGGACTTTGTGTTCTTCTGAGAAACCTGACTCTCTGAAATTGCTTTTTATTGTGACTTACTTAGGCTGTTAATGTAAGCTATTACTGAGCTCACATGTTACTATAGCAACAAAGCTGATAAAGTGTACTGGGAGACCAAAGTGATAGATTACATGTGCATGCTATGTCATATCCAATAACTCAAACTTACTATACGGCACATTATTCCAGTGGTCTGAGAGAAATCAATAAATGTGGACACAACCCAACAAGCCATGCTCCATCTCTCTCTCTCTCTCTCTCTCTTTACTTCTCTCTTTCTCTACATCAGTCTCTCTCTCTGTGTCTAATTCTGTACGACAGTAAGGAAGCCGTAGCAGATCAGGCCATGTTTCTATGATGTCTGTGCGGAGCTACAAGGGGCAGGTGCTGTACAGACACCATTCAGAGAGACTCTATTCAGCTCCTCTCCTCCGTTTCTCCATTCATGCAGGGCAAAACGCCATCTGCTCCTGTTGTGCCTGGAGCTCTCACAGCTGACCAAAAAAAACCACCCCAACAGCTGTTGCCAAACAAAAGCCAAACAATGGGGGCAGAGAAAGGTTACACACAAGTTTGAAAGAGAGAGAAAGAGGGTGAGAGGGAGAGAGGGAGGGAAGGGTGGAAACGCATTGCTCCGATGAAAGGGGAGTCAGAAACAAATCTTTTACAGATTATGAGGAGGAATGCTCTTTTCAATGGGTGCAGTAGAAACAGTTAAATATGAGATGCTAAATCTTGCCTCTTGTCTCCATGAACTTGGTGGACTCCATTACGGCTGTCAAATGAAGAAAGAGGAAACAGTATTCATGGTTAGGCTTTGAAGGCCCTGATGAGTCACATTAACGACAACAAGAGTTATGAGAATGAGAGTTCATCTTCACATATAAATGCTTGTAAAATCATTATAGATTTTTTTTTCCACACCGAAGACAATTGAGGGACTCATATGCAGCTATTACAGCTATTACAGTTCAAATGCCCACTGATGCTTAAGAAGGAAACATGATGCATTAAGAGCTGGGAGGTAAAAACTTTTGGAATTTGAATATCAGGGTAAATGTAACTTATTTTGTCTTCTGGGAAACATGTAAATATCTTCCGTAGCTTCTGAAGGGCAGTACTGAGAAAAAAAAAAAGACATTTAGGCAAAATAAGAAAAGTGTACACATCTTCATTCTGTTCAAAAGTTTACACCCCTGGCTCTTAATGCATCGTGTTTCCTTCTGAAGCATCAGTGAGCATTTGAACCTTCTGTAATAGTTGAATATGAGTCCATCAGTTGTCCTCAGTGTGAAAAGATGGATTTAAAAATCATACAGTCATTGTTGGAAAGGGTTCAAATACATAAAAATGCTGGAAAACCAAATAATTTGTGGGACCTGAAGGATTTTTCTGAAGAACAGCGGGCAGTTTAACTGTTCAGGGACTCGAACAACTATCACTAAACAAAAAAAACACAGCTGTGGATCATTCAGGTAACAAGACAGTATTAAGAATCAAGCGTATGTAAACTTTTGAACAGGGTCATTTTTATAAATTCAACTATTATTTTCTCATGTGAACTGTAAATAAATGTCTTTTATGTGAAATATCTGATTCAGGTCAGTACTAAATAAAAAATAACATGAATTTTGTATGATCCCTCTTATTTTGGTAAAATAATTAATATTTTGCAGATTCTGCAAGGTCTATGTAAATTTCTGGTTTTAACTGTAGAGTCTGTGAAAACAAGAGTAGTCACAGACAGCCTGATGTGTTACTTGAAAACATAACTATTTTATGAGGTGGTGATTTTGTATTAATCAATGCAGAAGTAAGCTGTTTTCTTGTAATGTGTTAGACTTCCGGTTCATAAGCCACTGTTGGAAAATAATGAGAAGA
>JAHKKF010536703.1:0-13586 GCA_019740295.1 Labeo calbasu | reverse complement strand
GTAAAGTACAAATTAAATATATATATATATATATATATATATATATATATATATATATATATATATATGTACACATTTTCATTCTGTTCAAAAGTTTTCAACCCCAGCTCTCAATGCATTGTGTTTCCTTCTGGAGCATTACTGAGCTTTTGAACCTTCTGTAATAGTTGAATATGAGTCCCTCAGTTGTCCTGAGTGTGAAAAATTGGATCTCAAAATCATAGTCATTTTTTGGGGACCTGAAGGATTTTTCTGAAGAACAGCGAGCAGTTTAACTGTTCAGGACAAACAAGGGACTCATGAACAACTATACTAAACAAAAAAACACTGTGGATCATTCAGGTAACAACACAGTGTTAAGAAATAATTGTATGTAAACTTTTGAACAGGGTCATTTTTATGGACGCAAATGTATGTAAATGTATTTTATGTGAAATATCTTATTCAGGCCAGTACCAAATAAAAAAAAATAACAGATTGCAGATTCTGGAAGGTGTATGTAAACTTTTGCCTATTTGCCTATATTACTATTATATTACTAATAAATAACATTAAAATAATACTATAATATGATCATCAGATTTTACACAGACCTGTGGAGTTCATGCAATTTGACAAAACAAGCACAAAGACAAACTGTACGAAAAAATTCATACTGATTTTTCATTTTCCACTATTCTCTCATTGTTATGCTGGTAATATAAATTACATTAAGGAAAAAGCTAATTTTAATAAAAAACATAAGCATTTCAGTGACCTAGTGATTATTTTCCTCTCAGTGCTAAAGCAGAAGTTTCTCATTACATTTCTCTACTCCCTTCATGTTTACATCTTCCTAACAATTTTCTATTTCTCGTTAAATATGTTTTATTGGAACTTCAGATTAGTAATTACAAATACAATTTTCATTTTCTGATTCATTGGTATTTTCTATCTTCCATCCTTTTCTATTTCCTTTGTTTGGACTGCTCTAATATTTCTTTATATGTTTTCAGATGTTTGTGCGGTTGTTTGTGGACGAGAACTTAGACCGGATGGTTCCGATCTCAAAGCAGCCCAAAGAGAAAATCCAGGCCATCATTGAGTCATGCAGCCGCCAATTCCCAGAGTTCCAAGAACGTGCTCGCAAACGTATCCGAACCTACCTCAAATCCTGTCGCCGCATGAAAAAGGGTGGCTTTGAGGTACGAAAACAAGTATACTGACAAATAAACATGCACATCTGTCATAATCATCTGTGCTACCACAATGCCACAGAAATTCCAAAAGGCTTAATATGAAGTTAATAGCTTGAACATTTTTGTGCTACACACCATTCAATAACATACTACTGCCCTCTAGTGGCTGATTAGGTCACAGGCAGTCATTTTTAACCCTGGTACTTGAGGACCACAGCACTGAACATAAATATTTGCCAAACCTGATTTAACTCATAAGTTTCATGTGCTAGATAGGACACTTTAGACTTTAATATGAACCTTTATATTACTAATTTGTACCATCAAATTAGGTTTCGTTCCAAACATGTAAGACCTTCATTCATCTACAGAACACAAATTGATATTTTTGATGAAATCCAAGAGCTTTCTGACCTTGCATAGACAGCAACGCAACTGGCACGTTCAAGGAAAGTAGTAAGGACATCATTAAAATAGTCCATGTGACATCAGTGGTTCAACCGTAATGTTTTGAAGAAATGAGAATACTTTTTGTGCACAAGGAAAATGAAAATAACCACTTTAATCAACAATTTCTTCTCTTCTGTGTCTGCCATCGATGCCCACCTCTCTTAGTTCATTTTCTGAATATTCTGGTTCAAATAAGTAAGGCTGGGCAAAAAAATCATCCTCTGTCAAAATTTTCAGACATGTTAATGAATATTTTATGTACAATGTGCAGCTTCTTCTTGAATAAAGTTGGTATTTTGTTTTCTTTGCGCACAAAAAAAAGTATTCTCTTAGCTTCATAACATTACAACTGAACCTTGAACTTGTCAGTTGCATTGCTGTCTATGCAGGGTCAGAAAGCTCTCAGATTTCATCAAAAATATCTTTGTGATCCGAAAATGAACAAAAGTCTTACAGGTTTTGAACAACATGAGGGTGAGTAACTAATTACAGAATTTTCATTTTTGGGTGAACTATCCCTTTAACAGAATATCCATTTTAATGTGTTTAGGTCCAAAGAAAAGCTAAAATAATATCTATTTTTAATCAAAACTACAGCCATTGAGTTAAAAACATCATCCTACAAGATTAGAACATTGTCAGAAATTCATAAGGTGATGACATTGACCTTTTTCTGCCCTCTCCGTTGGTGTCAGACACGGCCCACACCCCCTCACCTCACCTCCGCCATGGCTGAGAACATCCTTGCAGCAGCGTGTGAGAGCGAAACACGTAATGCTGCTAAGAGGATGCGCCTTGACATCTATCAGGCCCATGTGAGTGCATGTGTGCGTTGATCTCTAGATCTTTAATCAGATTGAGTTCATTCCAGAAAATGTTGGTTGGTTTTTAGACTGCTTAGTGAGATAATCTGTGTCTTTCTTTTCCTTATTGCATCCATTTGGTCCATACAGGATGAGTCAGCTGCAGCAGACAAGCCTAACTCCAGAGATCCGGCTGCTTTGGCTCACTCAGGCTTCACACTGGCCGCCTCGGCCTACTCCCAGGACCAACTCTACACCAACGGTGGACTTAATTACAGTTTCCGTGGATACGGGACCATTGGTAACAGCCTCCAAAACAATGGCACATCACAAACCAATGGTGGGTTGGATGCAGAAATTCAACATTTGTTTACTAATTAACTGTTTACCTAATTAACTTTCATTTGTTTATATGTATATTAAAAAGCTCTGTTAACAAGTTAATATTTAATTAGACAAATATAATTAAATGTACTAATTACAAATTAGTTATATTAATAATATCAAAATTGGTGTCTTTTTTTATTTTTAGGTCCCACTGATCTCAGTATGAAATCTTTGGCAACCAACAGCACTTCCTCCTCCAGTTCAAACAGTCATGGTCAGGGTGGAGGGGGCGGAGGGGCGTCCGCCCAGCTCAGTCCACCCGAGGTCACGGCTGTTAGGCAACTGATTGCGGGTTACCGCGAGTCTGCGGCCTTCCTGCTCCGCTCTGCTGACGAGCTCGAGAACCTCATACTGCAGCAGAACTGAGAACTGCACACAGGCTGGTGCTGCCCGTCTCTCTCTCATTAACACGCATACACAAAAATGCACACTATGACAGGAAAGATACATGTAGCTATGTGCACTTACATGCATATACACCTAAAGCCCATAGGCGGAGTTTGACTTCACTTGGGGGGATCAGAAGAAGCTGTATCTGAAGCGCACGTACAGGGTACAAAATTGAGAATATTTACCAGCACTCACTGCACCATACATTACACAAATTTCTATATGAAAAGCTACCTCTCTTAAAATCTCTTTTTAAATAATTACATAGGGGGAAAAATTGTTAGATAAAAACACCGAGGTCTGTCTTGCAATGTAACTGCTAACTTTATTTAATATATGGTTTTTATTTCAGTATTTTATTACTGTAATAAAATGTTAAAATAAAAAACATATTTTATGTTGCCATTCCAAATAAAGTTACCAGCTAAATTTTACTTGGCAAGTATATATATTTTTTGGCTTATCTTATGTAAAGTGCTTTACACAGACTTGTTAATGCACACAGAGGGAATAATCGTACTTAAAGGAGAAGTCCATTTCCAAAACAAAGATTTACATATAATGTACTTACTCCCTTGTCATCCAAGATGTTCATGTCTTCTTTCTTCAGTTTTAAAGAAACTATGTTTTTTGAGGAAAACATTTCTGCATTTTTCTCCATATAATGGACTGATATGGTGCCCCGACTCTGAACTTCCATAAGGCAGTTTAAATGCGTCTTCAAACGAACCCAAATGCGGTTGTAAATGATACCAGCTGAGGAAGAATGGTCTTATCTAGCAAAACGATCAGTTCTTTTTTTTTTTTTTTTAAATTTGAATACTTTTTAATCTTAAACGCTCATCTTGTCTTTCTCTCCCCGAACTCTGTGTATTCTGACTCAAGGCATTTAAGGTATGTCAAAAAAACCAAATCATATTTTCTCCCTCAACTTCAAAAATCATTTGAAAATCATCCTACATCGCTGCAGAAGTACCGACACATGCAAAGAAGATCAGTCATCCTTAACAAAAAAGGTAAAACAGCGATACAGGACGATTTCGAAGTTGAGGGAGATGGGAGTTTTTTGATTTATCCTAACTGTCATGAACCAGAACAAAAACAGTCCAGGCAGAGTAAGACAGGACGAGCATTTGGGATTAAAAAGTATATAAATTGTATTATTTTTTTTTAAATAACCGACCATTACGCTAGATAATATCCTTCTTTCTTGGCTGGGATCGTTTACAACCACATTTGGGATCGTTTGAAGCCGTACTTAAACTGCATTTTGGACGTTCAAAATCGGGGCACCATATCAGTCCATTATATGGAGAAAATGCAGAAATGTTTTCCTCAAAAAACATATTTTCTTTACAACTGAAGAAATAAAGACATGAACATCTTGGATGACAAGGGGGTGAGTATGTTATATGTGAATCTTCGTATTGGAAGTGGACTTCTCCTTTAAACAGAAACTGCAGTCGCTAGAATCATCGTTTAAAGAGATAGTTCAACCAAAAATGAAAATTACCCCATGACTTACTCACCCTCAAGCCATTCTAGGTGTATATGACTTTCTTCTTTCAGATGAATACAATCAGAGTTATATTAAAAAAAGGTCCTGGCTTGTATCAGCTTTATAATGGCAGTGAATAGGTGATGAGATTTTGATGCCCAAAAAAGTGCGTCCGTCCATCATAAAAAGTACTCCACACAGCTCCGGTGGGTTAATAAAAGCCTTCTGAAGTGAATCAATGTGTTTATGTAAGAAAACTTTACAAACCATAATCTCTAGCTTCCGCTAAAGTCATACACGCATTTACGAGAAAGTGGCTTTCCAGCGGATGACGTAGGACGTAGGCATAAGCTCCAGTGAAAATTTTCTAGTCTTGCAAGAACCAAGTTTTGTTTACAGTAAAGGAAAACCAGTCTCCTCTTGGCTTCTATCAAAATCCTCCAACAATTTTCTTTATAAATCCTCATTTTGTACTTCTTGCACAAATGCATCACTTCACTTCAGAAGGCCTTTTTAACTCACTGGAGCTGTGTGAAGTACTTTTTATGATGGCTTGATGCACTTTTTTGGGCTTTGAAACCTCAACACCCATTCACTGCCATTATAAAGCTTGGAAGAGGCAGGTCATTTTTTAATATAACTCCAATTGTATTCATCTGAAAGAAGAAAGTCATACACACCTAGGATGGCTTGAGGGTGAGTAAATCATCAGGTAATTTTCATTTTTAGGTGAACTATCCCTTTAAGGCACTTGAAGTATGTTGTTGATTATACTGCACAGCAAAGAGATTATAACATCAGGCCAATGAAAAAGGGTTCACTAATTTTGCCCACAACAATATCATTAATAAAACGATCATATATTTATTAATATAATTTATAGAATAATTTAATATAATTTATTAATATATTATTTTATTTTTAGATTTACACAAGCAAAGATAAAACCGTTTCAGCTCCAGACACTCTCGAATCCCCCCGACACCCCCCAAACTCTGCCTATGCGCTTTCTATAAACCTACCTATCACACATTGCTCATGACAGCTTTATGTCCATGATAGTGTCTTTATCAAATTTCCTTACCTTTGAGCCCAACGAGGCTTAATCCTTTTTCGGAGGGCTGAGATGACTTGTTAATCGTTGTTTTATGATGAGATGATCAGAGAACACAAAGCAAGAGGTGTCTGTACTCACAGCAGCATTGCAAGTGTCTTGCACAATCACACAGTGAGAGCTTTCAGTCCACCACAGAGAGTCCAGACCTTTGAGACAAAAAAAAAAGACAAAAAAAAAGAAAAAAACGCTGTAAATTCAGGAGTGATGCCCAAAACATACACAAAATGATGTCATCTGCCGCCTGAGGTTTACACTATGGCACAAAACATGTCAGTGGCATCTTGTTTTAACAAAGTTCCTCAGATGTTCCTTTAAGTTGTTCTTTTACCATAGACATATCCATGCAGCAGCTTTGCTCCAGATTTAGCCATTTTAGATATAGAACAGATCAAAGGGAAAAGGGTTTTTGTAAGATCTCTCTTCTTCTGTTCGATGCTAATGAGGTTTGGGGAGAAGGTGCAATGTAGATGATAATCGTTATAGTGTGTCAGTGTCTGAAAATGTATCATTTTCAATCATAAACACATTACCAGATGTCTTTTGTACATATATATATATTCCTCATTCATATATTAAAATGGTCATCCTAGCTTACACATGCACAATTAAAACCGTGATTAGTGAGCGCATAAAATGAAGACGCTGAAATTCTATTGGCTGGGAATGTTGGACATTATGCAAATGAAGCTGTGCTGAGTGGAACGCTTCGAACCCTTTCCTAACCTCCATCCTCAGCACAACAATGCACTGTAGGAAAATGTCTCACGGGAACACGAGCCGACATCGACCTCCTAGACAGGAGGGTCGCAGATGGACTTGAAAAAATAGAAAATTTAGAAAAAAGGACAAGGACTGCATTTCCCATGCTGCACTGCGTCGCAAACACATTCTTTTAAGTTGTGAATGCTGCTCTTTTTTTCTAACCTCATGACTGAGACACTTTCATCTTCACGGGGACCAATCGAAAACAGACGGACTTGACATCCTATTGGCACACATACTGTATATGCATAGTGAGTTTGAGAGAAAGGACCTAATATTAGCAGAAGGGAAACCGTGAACGTTCGGTCGGCAACGCCCCAGAGCTTGAGAGGCATTGATTGGTGAACTAAGGTAGCATCATCCACAGGAACCGAGCGTAAAACATGATGCATTGCCCGTCAAACACCAGCCTCACTCTTCCTCCTGCCTGCATTTTCTCATGTTCACAAATGCCATCGTTAAAAAAACTGTACTTAAAAAAAGCAAAAGACAATCCTGAACAATTGTGACTTGATCCCTCGGAAACGAAAACGGCATAGCGTTGTGTGAGATCTCACTCTGACTCTCTAGCCTTTTGTGGAGTGATGACAATACAGGGCCTTCAAGTCTTGTAGCCATAGCTTGAACCGTGTCCTCACTCTGCAACATGATAATGCGCAACAGAGCGTTTTCCTCTGTTTAGCTGCAAACATTCTTTTTTTAATTATCTGGATGTATTTATTTCTGATTTCTGTCTTGCCATTCCAGTTGTGCTTTATTTGTTGTTTTGTGTTAGTATATCATTTTTTTTTTGGTTAAAAACTCTGGTTGTAGGACACTGACGGTCTGAAGGGAATCAATGTTGCGAGTCTCGACATTCCAAATGTAAAACGTGCATCTCAGATTGGTCTCCAAACGACTGAATACGACATCCAAATGACGCAACGTCTAAAGAGAAAAACTCTAAGTTGTCTCCAACAGCTTAGTTTTGATACGTGGCTCAAAGCCTGCTTATTACCTCTTACTTGTTACTCACTGAAACAGATTCACTGATGAACAGATGAAATGATATGTGCAGGATCATTAGTTAATTTATATTCAGATGTTACACTTTATAAATGATTAAATTGGTTAACATAGTAGCACTTTACAATCCGCAAAGGAAAAATGTTTATGGGATGGAGCCTTAAAACCACCTAAATGATCCTAAATTATGAAATGCAGCTGATCATTCTCAAGCCATAATGTTCTGTGTTTATTTGCTCTGCATTGTAGTTTGTTCCCTTAAACCATTTAGGAAAACGTGAGCCTGTCGAGCTTTTAATGATATTGCAAGAAAACAAGCATTTGAATTTACCTACAGCATAAATATGTTGGTGTATTGAGAGTCCAGGCCATTGATCTTTTGTTCCTTTTTGTTCCTGAAGTGTAAGATTTTTAGGAAGCCGTCTGGACATCTGAGGTTGGTGAACACAAGACACATGAAAAGAAAAAAAAAAAGGCAAGAAAGGAATGCTACAACATTTTATTTTTCTAAACCGTGCAGCTAAATTCTGCAATCAAATGTGGTAACAACCATTGCCTGTGATATATTTTAATTTTGTGGTGCTTTGTAATATTATTATGATTATGGTATTTCATTTGTTTTTACTCCTGTACTTACTAGAAACTGTAAGGCTGACGCTCAGTTTCTCTTTGTATACCAATGTGAAGCTTTGTATGATTTCTTTCTGGTTTTTTGACTCAGTGGAAGTGTGTGATGTTTACATGTACAGAATTTAAGATTCTTTTTTGTTGTTGCTTTTATTTTTGTTGTTGTTGGTTTTGTTTGTCCTAGTAAAGCCCCACCTATCGTCCTGTCGTGACCCCGCAATGTGCTTTTTACTTTAAATCAAATCTGAACGGAGGAGAACATGGACATGCTGAACTCAGACCACAGTAAAGGCCTTTGCACACTTTTGTGCGTAAATCTCTGTATATTTATTTTCTCAAGTTGTTGCTTTACATTCATGGAAATGTTTTTTCACAATGTTTAAAGAACATTGTGTGAATTGTAAGTTATTAGCTATGCTTTTGTTTTGTTTTTTCCTTTGTCAAACTTTAGTTGGTTTTCTGTGTAAGGGCCTTTAGACGTGTGGTTGTCACTACTGATGGTAGATGTCGAGGATGAGAGAGAGGAGGGACTTATCATCAGCTCAAAGGGCACCACTAATTTTCTTCTCCACAAATGTGGAGTAAAATGCCCCCCTTACATGTAGTTCCCTTAGAGAAAAAGCAAAAGACAAAACTCTTGATGTCATATCATTTTTTTTTTTTATTATTACTATTGGGAATATAGAATAGGGGCATTGTGTTTGGGACGGGGCAGATTTACCCAACTCATAAACCAACTGACCTGTGCTCTTTGACCTCAGTCAGAAGCCTCTCAGTGAGTCAGAAAGCCATTCCCCTTACACTGTTCTTATGTACGGGACACACGCAAACCTCAGGAACCCTTTGGATCTGTGTTACTTTTTTTGAACCAGGTCTGTACGTCTTGGCTGACGAGTCCTCCCTCTCTCCAATATCAACCCAATTATATTGGATTTGCTATGTGTTTTGTTTGTTTTTTATATATTTATTGTGATTTTAAAGTGAATCCAGTACATGTGGCTGAATATTTGAATTCTTTAGAAAAGTGTTGATAAACATAAATATATATATAAATATATGTGAAGCGCCTAAAAGATGGAGAATATGGCAGGTAAAATTCATTTCTGTTTGTTTAATGTAAAAACAAAGAAAAGAAACAAAAAAATGAAAAAGCACAGGTGGGGGAATTTCCTGCCTTTTACATATCACTTTGCCGAGAGACTCATTCTAAGACATTTTAAAAAATATTCGGTGTGGTGTCATCGCTGTGGTCAGAGAAAGCACCTGCAACCCGAGTTGCTCTTTCCTCCAGAGCTGTCTGAATAAAATCTGTGAACTGAACTTACATTGCAGTCTGCCTTTCTTTTACTGGCCTGGAGAGCGTGTTTTTGTGGCTTAGTCTGATGTCTGAAGACACTTAAAAGGAGTAGTTCACTTTCAAAACAAAAATTTACAGATAATGTACTCACCCCCTTGTCATCCAAGATGTTCATGTCTTTCTTTCTTCAGTTGTAAAGAAATTATGTTTTTTGAGGAAAATATTTCAGGATTCCTCTCCATATACTGGACTTCAATGGTGCCCCTGAGTTTGAACTTCCAAAATGCAGTTGAAATGCAGCTTCAAAGGGCTGTAAACAATCCCAGCCGAGGAATAAGGGTCTCATCTAGCAAAACAATTGGTTATTTTCTAAAAACATTACAATTTATGTACTTTTTAACTTCAAACACTCGTCTTTTCTTGGTCTGCGTGAACTCTGTTTTTTCCGGTTTTAAGACAGTTAGGGTATGCTGAAAAACTTCCATCTCATTTTCTCCTCCAACTTTAAAATCGCCCTTTATCGCTGTTTTACCTTTTTTTCTAAAGGTTGTTTGACCTTCTTTAAATGTTCACTTTGTATACATTGGGTCAGTACCTCCGCAGCGATGTAGGACGATTTTTGAAGAAAAATTGAGGAAAAAACAGAGTTCACGCAGACCTAGAAAAGACGAGCGTTTGAGGTTAAAAAGTAAATATGTTTTTTAGAAAATAACCGATCGTTTCGCTAGATCGTTTTGCCTTATTCCTCTGCAGGGATCGTTTAGGGCCCTTTGAAGATCATTTTGGAAGTTCAAACTCACGGGCACCATTGAAGTCCACTATATGGAGAGGAATCCGGAAATATTTTCCTCAGAAAACAATTTCTTTACGAGTGAAGAAAGAAAGACATGAACATCTTGGATGACAAGGGGTTGTAATTTGAGTACATTATCTGTAAGTTTTGTTCTGGAAGTGAACTAATCCTTTAAAGGGGTCATGACATGAGAATTCAAAGGGTCTTTGTACTATTAAAACATCCCACAAGTTTCATAGCTTAAAAGCTCCTCCTCATTTTAAACAAAGCATTTATTAACTCAAGCTCCAAAAATGGCTTGTTTTGAATTCAAGGAGCTAGGTGACGTCACCCCTGTGCAGTCGTTTGCATAAACACTGCCTCCAGAGCAACACTTCGACGAATAGTCTTGATTACACTTGTGTCGCATTGCGTCAAAAGCAAATAGAAATTAAAATTACTGCCGCTATCTTGTCTACAGTGGATATTCAGCATTCACTTTTTGACGCAGTCCACGTGTTTGAGTCAGTCGTCAACAGGACAAATGGAGTGAAAGAACATTTGCTTTGATGCGTTTGGTTTAAACAGCTCATTCGCATCTTCGTACTGATATCAGAAGGGTCCCTGCATAAGGAACGAGTGGATAGTTTATTTTTAATGGCATCCCAGATCATGTCCGGGAGCATTTTGTTTTGTAAAGGAGGCAAAGTGTCATGGAGAGTTGAAAGATGACGCAGTACTACATCTGACTGCAGCTGCATCACAAACCGTGAGTAAATTAGTTCATAATGCTTTTTCTGGAAATTACCTTTTCATTTTGATCGTGTTGTCAAAGCAAACACATGATGTTAGCCACTCTAAATAGTGGCCAAATACTGAGAAGTCTTAGAGGTCACATTCCTTAAAAACAAGTCATTTTAGAGAGTGCGTCAAAATGAGGGTTGAAAATAATGATTTTTCCACATAATCATTTGTTGTTGTTTTCTTTTTGCGAAAAAATGTTATTAACATTATAAGTAAACCCTTATGGAACATATTAAAATTATTGTTATTATTATTTTTTTTTTAAATCAATGTCATGACCCCTTTAAGTACTATTTGGAGTTTCTCAGCTCACCGCCACAGTGTTGTTACCACTTGGAGAATCTCTCGACACTGATTTCACTGGTGCTTAGAACGGTTCACCTATGATGGCATTACTGGAAGAACTGTGGACAGTCTTTAGAAATCTCACAGGAACTTTAATAGGCTTGAAAAAAGCCAAGAATTTCTCCAGAAAGTTCTGGCAGTGTCACAAATCTGAGGAACTCCAAATGGTGGCTCAAGTATCTTTTTTAATTTTTTACGCCAGGTGTTAAAAATTGCAGCTTTTAATATGATGCAATGAACCACATACAAAATTCATACTCGTTCAAGACTTGTAAAAAGTGGCCTCATACTATACTGCATGAAAGTGTACAAAATGTATTAGGGGAGAGCGGGGTGATATGAGGCTTATGGGAAGTTGAGCCACCCCTTGTTTCTAGGCAACCTTAAACAAAATTGGTGATATGACCACACAAATATTCGTAGAGTAATACATTTTAACTCATCCTCTGACGGAGAAAGGCCCATGGAATAATTGGTAACTGCGTTTAAGTTCAAAACATTTTTTTGCTGTTCAAAGTGATTGTTTAATGTTCAAGGACTTCTTGTGTCTGAACAATTACAAACAAATCTGAAAAAATATCACACGTTTGTGCTTTTAGAAGTTACAATATTACCCTATACTGTTAGCATGATACTAACTCTAAACTGCTGGATGATGCAAGATCGGTAGGAGTTAAAACGGTAGGAGTGGGGTAATTTGAGCCAAAAGACCTACGGTAAGTTGAGCCAGTGGCTCACCCTTTCTTATTTTTATAGAGTATTATTTTACTGTAATTCTCCATTATTTTCAGACGAAACATTTTTACATTTTGTTCTTTGTTTTTAACTTAATTTTGTTATGAAAATTCTAAATTGGCCTTGTTTATGAAAATTGGCCAATGATGTTTTTATGAAATTCTATTTCTCTGCAACATTTATAAGTGGGATGTTGACAGTGTTGCTACTTTAACACAGTTGCCACGGGTTGTTTTTGATGTCCGCGGCTTGAATCAACACCAATAACATCATAATTAGCCCCTGAAATGCAAATTTACCAGGGGAACCCTGACAAAAAAATGTGTATTTTATCCCCCAGAATGCAATTTTTAACAGAGGACCCCCCGCTAGTTTTGGGCTAGTTTTGAGTAACAATTGGGCAGGTTTTGTTGTGAAAACCTGCCAACCCTGGATGTTGAGTACTATTAGGCCAGTTCTGTATGAATTTAAGTTAATTAATTCATTCATTCATTCATTCATTCATTCAACTTTTTTGTTCTGAAATTTTTAAATAACTTTAAAAAATGCCTGCAAAGTTGTGAACTGTAGCTTTAAATAAAACTTTTAATAAATCATCCATCCATTTTATTATCCAAACCTCTTTGTCCTTATTAGGGTTGCAGGGAGCTTGAGCCTAACCCAGTGTCTTGGCCATCCCAAGGCTCACACACAGATTTTAAGAAGTCATTTTTCTTGAATTTCTAAAAGGTAAAAATATTCGGTTTTACTTCAGCATAATCAGTGGCACAGTTTAACAAAATGTGGCTCAACTTACCCCTCACTGGGGGCAAGTTGAGCCAAAAGACCACTTTTTTTTAAAAGCATTATTTTAAAAACACTTCATTTTAGATCCCAAGTTATTATCATCAATCATCATCATCGCAGGTGACTTTAATCACGCAAACTTAAAGTCTGTTTTGCCAAAGTTCTACCAAAACGTGAACTTTGCAACAAGGGGAAACAACACACTGGACTGTGTTTATACAACAAATAAAAACGCTTACAGGGCTGAACCCCACCCCCACCTGGGGTACTCTGACCACATCTCTGTTATGCTAATCCCAGCATACAGACCACTTCTCAAACTTACCAAACCGGTTCAAAAACAGATCACGGTATGGCCAGACAATGCTACGTCTGCACTACAGGACTGCTTCCAGGACACAGACTGGAACATGTTTAAAGAGGCAGCCACCTACAATAACCACACAGACCTGCAAAAATACACAGAAACAGTGACTGCTTACATCATAAAGTGCATAGGTGATGTGACAGTCACCAAAACCATCACCACATGTGCCAACCAGAAGCCATGGATGACAGCAGAGGTTCATGGGCTGCTAAAAATCCGAGATGAGGCATTCAGATCAGGAGATAAGGCAGCTCTCAAAACAG
>JAHKKF010536702.1:0-28182 GCA_019740295.1 Labeo calbasu | reverse complement strand
CAGAACAAAAATTTACAGATAATTTACTCACCCCCTTGTCATCCAAGATGTTCATGTCTTTCTTTCTTCAGTCGTAAAGAAATTATGTTTGAGGAAAACATTTCAGGAATTCTCTCCATATAATGGACTTGGTGCCTGCAAGTTTGAACTTCTAAAATGCAGTTTAAATTCAGCTTTAAATGGCTCTAAACAAACCCAGCCTAGGAAGATGGGACTTATCTAACGAAACAATCTGTTATTTTCTAAAAATGTTTCTCCTTCAACTTAATCACTGTTTTACCTTTTTTGTAAAGGACGTTTGACCTTCTTTGCACGTTCACTTTGTAAACACTGGGTCGGTACTTCTGCAGCGATGCAGGACAATTTTGAAGTTGGAGAAGACGATGAGATGGGAGTTTTTCGACATACCCTAACTGTCATGAACCAGGATACACAAGGGGAGAGTAAATTATCTGAAAATTTTTGTTCTGGATGTGAGAACTTCTCCTTTAATGTATATTATACATTATATCAAAGGCCTGCAGAGGTCACCAACGGCCTGGCAATTGTTTTTACACCTTTATAGCGCATTCTTATCCTTGTTTAACATTGACTAAACAACATTTAAATCAAATGTCCACTTCATCTTTAATATTTGGCCATTTATTTACAACAGAAATGCTACAGCCACTGTAATTTCTTAAATGTGAACATCAAACTGCGTGAACATTAAGGGTTTGAGTTTTTGTTTTGAAATTGCGATGAACAGTTAGCGTATTATTGAGAAAAATATTGATGTAATTGCTCGTGTTTGCATTGAATTTTTTTTTTTTTTTTTTTTACCTTATTAATCTGATGAAATGGTGTATGTTGCGTTCCCAAACAAATTTTATAATGAACTCAAAGCGATATGCAGAGGTGGAGTCTGAGACGCTCCAAACATATACAGTAAATGATAACAGTTTGTGTTGAGCAGCATTTACTCTGTGAGATGCACGTAACCTACACACACATAAATAAGCGCAAAAACCCGCAGCGCATATATTTATTTAATTAAATCACAGACTTTGTGAATTCACAATATCACTATGCTTTATTATGGTTTTTAAATGGTATTTAAATTTCATGGCGTCTTAGAAAATGGTCTAATAATACGTTTCATGGATTCTCATCCATGTAATGTGCCACATCCAGCATTTTGCTGGTTACTCGAAACATTTTTTTTAAAAATCAAGTACTCTAATTGAGTCAATGTGGATAAAATCGTATTGAATATATAACTATAGGCCATAAAATAAACATTTTAAAAAATTGTTATAGTCTGTGTATATCAAAGTGAGAGGAGAAAAATATTTTACTGTTTTAAAATTCATTTAATTCACAATTTTGCTGATAAGTTTGGGAAAAACAGCTCTATATTTGGGACTTAACCCTCTTTTTTTTCTCTCTCTTTCAGAACTCTCTAGGAACCCTGTAAATGGAGATGGCGTATTTCAAGAACAGTTTTTGGGTAAGTCTGTCACATTTCTTATGCAGTGGATTGTTTAACGTTTCCACTATGTTGCAGTACAGTAAGAGCAAATGTTTACTCAGCGTATGATTAGTACAGTTGCCTTGTAAGCAGTTTGGGATTCACATGCTGACTGTTTCAGTCGCATCATTGAAAGTATGAAGGAGGGATAGAGAGAGAAGAACAAAGAGAGAAAAAAGTGAGAGAACAAAAGCAGAGGGCCAGAGCTTTGTCAGCTTTCCCATGAGGACAGCCGTGCTCTGCACTTTCAGCACACCTGGCAGGGCTATTTCAGGTGCGTCCTACTTTAATACCCAGCCTGCCCCTCTCAAAGAATGAGGGTGCAGAGAGAGGGAACCACTACTACTAAATGCAGGCCACGTTATAACAGTACAAAGCCTTCCTACCAGATAAAGACCTCCATATGTTGAAGGAATTTACAACATCTGTGCTGTCAGATTTGTTTAGTTTGAAGTACTTTTGTAGTAAAGTGGCATTTTTGCCTGCTTATAAACAGCATGCGGTGATCAGTTCCCTCCTGTTTAATTTAAACAGCCCTTCTTTCATTTGTAGTCTTGATGGAGGTTTGATTTTTGAGTTTCTCTACTGTGTTCCTCTGTGTGGTTGCAGCCTTTGGTCTGCTGGCTGGTTTCAGCAAGGTCATCTAGTTGTCTGGCTTTGTGTCGCAGGACTGTGGTAGATTCAGAGACCTCCACTATTGTGTTCCTACACAAAGCTGGTGTAAAACACCCCCCAAAACTCCCAAGCATCCACCCAGAACTATTATTCACTCCGGACGCCCTCATCGCTCATGCAGATGTATGCAGACGCTCTGGCCTTCACTCTTTTCTGTTGCTCTAAAAAGCAGTTTGAAATCAAAAAATTAATTTAAAGTGACCCTATTTACTTTAATAGAAATGTTGGTCTTTTTGTGCTTAATTCATGAATACATTGTGCTGAAAGAAAAAAAAAATCAGATTTTTGTTGTTGTTGTTGTTGTTATTAATAACTTGTTAAAAACAAGATTGTTTATATAAAACTTCAAGCTTGTTAATGTAAAATACATAATATTAATATAGTTTTTTTTGTCTTTTTTTGCTATAATGTTTCTGGTGATTTTAAGATTACAAAAGTAAAATGAATTGAAATTCATGTTGACTTTAATGAAATTCATTGCCATTCTAATGTGTGCCTGTGTTTGCATATAATGCGATCATAATTGTGCATACGTCTGTTGTGCGTGTTCGTCCTTCTCTGAGTGTTTTCTGCAGCCCTGTATAAAAACACCTGTGAGAAATGACTGAGACGACACATTTGGGTAATTACTGAAAATGCATGATTAATTAAGTCTCTGAGAGGGAATTCGCAATCACAGTGATTAAGCACATTCCTTATTTAGCTTGTGCGTCTTCATCCTTACGACTGTCTTCAATCTGTTTCCTCCTCAGATGAAAAACAGGGCGTTCAGCAGGCCGTCAGATGTTTGTCGCACAACAGAGAGCTCATTTAACAGCCTAATCAGTTTGTTTAGTTTCACTCTTTACTGTTCTGTTTCAGTTTTGTGAGTCTGGATGCGGATTTTCTCAGTCTTACATTAAAGTGTTTGTGGCTTCGGAGCTTTGGAAGATGAGAGTTTAGTCTAGAAAATTGTTCAAAGCTTGACCTTGGCTCAGGACTCTGCAAAGCGTGTGTTTTCTTGCCATTGCCTGTGAAAATGACTTTGACAACACCAGAGCTAAATGTGCTATCCAATCAAACCTCATGAACATATATAGTACCATCAAAGATACCATCAGAAATTGAACTTAAGACGCAAACACTGAGATCTTGTGTTCTCATCTCCACTGTCCTAAGTAAAATGGAAAAAAAAAATTTAATTAATTGATGCATTGATGCTTTTGTCTATTGTGTTTTTTTTAGAATTAAGGTTTGATGTGTAATTGCTGTATAGTGTGTGAATATTAATTAGGTCATTCATTTGGTCATTGCTTGCTAACAGTATTCAGTCGAGGAACTTAATATAATTAAGTATTTTAAAATATTAAAGTTCGGGACTATGTATTCAAAATTATTCATAATAAATATTCATGAGCCATTCTTTAATAAAAGTATTCTAATAGTACAATTTGTTAATTTGTTACCTGATTAGCACACACTTAATGCCTTTCTTTCATTCTGTATATTTGGCTACTGAGCGAATTGTAATTTGGCCCCTTTCATTTGTGTTTTAGGTCATGATCCATCAGTTTCCACTGTCATATAGTGATTGCTTGTGCATGAAAGCAACCATCTGCAACCTATAGCGTGAAACCAGGTCTCATTGCTTTCGCTTGTCAAAGAACGTATTAATAGTAGGCCGATAAAATCGATATCTCGATATTCTCATTTTTACGAAACGATATTGATTCTTAAATCCCAAGAATCAGTTAGTTTAGCCTGTTTTAGTTAATAGATGGAACATCCAATATGAAACAAAGTCTCAGATTTCAAATTCTGTTCACTGTATTGCCGTATTCTAACAATAAATGCCGTTTTGGTGCTGTTTAATGTGGAGCGTCAGCACATAGCACACGTGATCATCTCCTTCCAGAGCTCCAGACCAGGGGTGTCGTTAAGGCTAATCATTCTGGGCTCGAGCCCCGAAAGATTTTTCTTCAGCCCCGAATGTTTTTGTATCGCCGTGTTATTTCCGAGGAATTCACGGAATTTGTCAAAGTTTGAATGAATTAGTCAAATGCCGGTCATTTAGTCAAATCGCAATGTGGACTAGTATCTGTAAATATTACGCCGCAAAATACCATTTAAATGTGAATCCCGCGTGACGCTCGCGGTAATTTCAGCGTCTGTCATAAAAAAAAATGCATGAACATCATCTCCAGAACTGCTCTGGGAGTACTTTGTGAGCAGTTTGAGTAAACCAGGGTTAAATACTCACAGAAATTTAAAGGTATTCACGGAAACCCGTCAAATAAAAGTTCGGTTTAGTTTGTAGACATTGTGGCAGAAATACATTACTATCTTTCATTAGAATGTATTTACCTACGATACTACTACAACTACTACTACCGTTGAAAAATGAATGAAACTGTTACACAATATTTCTTCCATCTTTTACATTTTATTAGTACATCCCCTTTATTTGCCAAAAATAAAATTTTATTTTCATGAATTAAAAGATAAATTAATATTTTATGCTTATATTTCAAAACCAGAAAAATTTTAATACACAACACAGAATTTCATAAGGCTGTTGTAGAAATAAAAAGTTCCAAAAAAGTTGTTTAATGCATTTAAATAAATAGACATGCTAAAACAAATTTGGTAACAATAAAATATAAGGTGAGAAAAAATAAAACATTTCAAAGGGCCCTAAACATAACTTAACTTTTGATAAATTGACATCAAATTGTATAAGTTTCATTGTTTTAATTAATTAGACATGATTAATAAAATTTAATTTAGCAATTAAAAAGGAGTTCAGAAAAATGGAAACAAAAAACAGAATTTAGAAAAAAATAAAATGGAATTTGGGGGGAAAAAAATAAATGGGGCCCTATTTTTGCATACAAATATATATTTTTAAATGTATTATTTTATTTATATTTTTGTAAAGTTATAATTTTGTGATATTACTTTGATATGTTTGCTATTTGCTAGGGGTGTGATGAGACACTTATCCCACGAGATGAGACAAGACACGAGACTGGGTTCACGAGAACGAGACGAGATTTTTAAACTTTTCTTAAGAAATCCTTAATGATAAAATATATAGGGAAAATAGTCTTATGCAACCGAAAAAGACAAAATGCAAAAAAATGTAGGTGCATTTTGAACTTTATGAAATTAAACTTCCATTTTAATGAATTATATGCAGAAATAAACATTTAAACAAGAGCTTCACGATTCTGGATAAATTGAGAATCCCAGGTGTTTTTAATAAATTGGAGACCATGATTCTCTCATGATTCTGGAGAAAAAAGATTAGAAAACTAAACAAAATAACGTAATTTACTAGTGGTTCTGACAAACTGTTCATTGCTTACGTCTTTTAAATACATATATTCATTTAAAAAACATTCAATGAATGAGTCAGTGTCTTACTTCATTAAGATATGTTTCACTATTGAAATTATGTGTCTCACGAGACAGATCTTGTACCATGAGATCTCGTCACATCCCTACTATTTGCAGTGATTAGTATTTACTTTTTTTTTTCATAGTGTAACAATGTTGTTTTGTGCCACTGCTTTGGCAAAGTATCTGTCAAATGAACTAAAATCGAAAGCACAACATGACTTTGCTTACACGATGAGTTCATGATCCAGTGTTTTCTGAGTATCAGAAGAGGGGTGAGTCAGGTCATCAACATTTTTTCTTTGTTCAATTTGCACACTGAACATGGGTTAACTTATAGCTCTTATTTTTGAACTCTCAAAGTGCACCAGATCAATGAATGTAACTTTAAAATGTATCAAATTTTCTCAAGGGGTTTGAGATACGCAGCACGGACCGTTTATTTGCTCGGACCGCAACACAAACGAAGTTGTCCGAGCTCAGAACAACTTTAACAGACACAGTTACTGCACAGTGCTGCGAGATCTGGTGAGAAGCGTTTAAAATTCAACGTAGAAGGAATAAAAAGGCTGCTGCGAGATCTAGTGTGATGCATTCAAATTCATAGTACTTGGGGGGGAAAAAAAGGACAACTAACAATCCATATCCTGTCTCTTGTAATCGCTCAATCAGTGTTTCAGCCGTGCAAAGACGTTAGTATAACAGCTTGTAAACAATTTATGTAACATCACATTTACCTTAGAAAGCATATGATCATAAACTCGTTAGTCAGCCAGAAAAATAAACTGTAGAGAGGAGCATTTTGCTATGCACCAAATAACATATTCATTATCATTTTTTGCTGTTCTATAAAGTTTTATGTTTGAATAAATTCAAGTTTTTAAGATGTTTATATTTAAACAGCTATTTAAATGTTTATATGTAAAAATAAGAAAAAACCCAACTGAAGTAATTGTAACTTTATTGTAAAAACTTTATTGTGACTTTTGTATAGCACAACAATGTGCAGTTGTATAGCACAAATCAGCCAATTTTAACCTTCAATATTATTACCTAGTACCAACTGACTCTCATATATTTTACAGCGTTAGTTCAGAGTTTTTTTTTTTTTTCTTGAGGAAAATTTAGCATGTGCTATACCTGATATGTATCCAAAATAATCAGTATTGAATTAAATTGAATCGGGCTTGTGAATGAGAATCGAATCACGAAATTTGTGTCAAAACCCAGCCCTAATTCATAGCTGTATTAACATAATGGCGATATCGATGGACTTTTAAGGTAATCAGTTAAAATAGCTAGCTGTTTTTAGTGTTGACATTTTATTTCACTTTTGATTTAATAGAAATGATACTGAAAAGAATAAAAATTTAAAAAACTTTTATATATAATTTTACATATGACATGGACATTGGTTATGATCATCTTTAGTGTCTACTTTGAAGGCATTGTGAGTAAAACAGCTTCATATTTAACAAGGCCTAAGCAAAACGTGTGAACCGGAAGCAACGAGGCCTGTTAGGCAGAATACGGAAGTCTGTTGCACATAACCCCTATTCCTCAAGTCAATGTATAGTCCTGTCTCCATCTCCAGTTCAAGAGGAACGTCACTGTTATATCTGTCTTATTGTCCCGCACGTTTGATTTAATCAAGACCTGTCTAGATAAAGGTAGAAGAGAAGAGAATGGTGTACTTTAGGTCAGTCAATGATTTCTCTCTTTCTCACCTAAGAGGTAATGCAGTTATTCATCAGAGGTGACAGGACTGGGCCGTGTGTGTGTGTGTGTTTTTAATGCACAGTCAGCAGTATAAACCCTTTCAATGCTACAGCACCTCTACAGGGAATTCTGGGAAATAAGCAAGTAATAAAAAAAAAAAAAAACATACTAAAATTCTCATTATGATGGAAATGATGACAAAAAGGAAGAAAAGGAATTCATTGAGAATGATTTTGATTTGGTTCTGAAAAGTTTGATTTGATTTTTGTTTGTTTGTTTGTTTGATTCAGTTCAGATTCATTTGATCATATTGCAATTCTAATGTGAACGATAAACCGTTTTGAATTACGTGTGTGGTATGAAACGGCGTACTGGTACAAGGGAATTGGTAACGTAGACCGCGTCAAGACTTGAGAGGTGATCTCTGTTAACTGCAGACACTTCTGACTAATGGTTAATAGCTTTTAGAACATAATAACACACAACTAATTTTTTACGGTGCACATAAACCAACTAAAAAAAGCCATTAACAAGAGAAGCTGAAGACGCAAAGAGGAGAAAATACTATAATCAGCTCACTTCAGAATTACTGTAAAACAGATCTTAGGATTTTAGGAACTTTTATGAAGAACAAGAACAATGTTTTAAAGCATTTAGTGTTAATTGACTGAGAGTATCTACTAGGGATGTAACGTTATCAATACTGGGATATCGCGATAGAAAAAAATGGCCTCAATATTATTGTGGTCACATGACGATATGAAACGATAAGTCTTCTGGGCAAAGTAGTTTTTAAAATATATTTAAACTTCTTATTGTAACATAAAATGTCTTTAAAGTTGTGTTTTGGGCCATTAGTATAGTATCTGTCAAACACGCTAAAACTGAAAGCGCAATATGGCTTAATCCTTCATCGCATCTGTTTTTGCTGCGTTTTTCAAAGAGAAGTGCATGCATTAAGGCGATCAGCTTGTGATCCAGTGTTTTCCACGCCTCTGTTCAAAGTGAATGAATGCAGTTAACTCATTTATTTCATGTGCTGTGAGTTTAGCGCATATTTGGGAATGCAACAGCATTCATTCAAAATAAAAGCTCTGCTGCCCTTTCCGTTAAAATAAAAGCTTAAGAGTGCAGGATGAATTGCTGACAACTAGTGGTTTAAATGGGTTGCAGTTGCAGTCCAAATTCAAACATCTTTCAAGTGTAGAAATTAGGGAATAAGTATTTTAATTTCCCTACTGTAGTGTAAAGCAAAAATAATACATCTATGAAATATTCATTTTCATTTATTTTGCAGTGCAGTTGTTTTACAATATGTGACCCTGGACCACAAAACCAGTCTTAAGTCGCTGGGGTTTATTTGTAGCAATAGCCAGAAATACATTGTATGGGTCAAAATGATTGATTTTTCTTTTATGGCACAAATCATTAGGAAATTAAGTAAAGATAATGTTCAGTGAAGATATTTTGTAAAATTCCTACTGTAAATGTATGAAAACTTAACTTAATTTTTGATTAGTAATATACAGTATTATATTGTATTATATATATAAGTATATTATTTGGACAACTTTAAAGGCAATTTTCTCAATATTTTGAATTATTTTTATTTTTTTTACACCCTCAGATTCCAGATTTTCAAATAGTTGTATCTCGGCCAAATATTGTCATATTCTAACAAATCTAACAAAGGAGCTTATTTATTCAGCTTTCAGATGATGTACAAATCTCAATTTTGAAAAATTGACCCTTATGACTGGTTTTGTGATCCAGGGTCACATATATGTTGTTGGTGGTGGTGGTGGTGGTGTTGTTGTTTTTATTATTATTATTATTATTATTATATGCTAAAACACCAGTGTGAATGTATTTTAGATTGAGACCGTATATCACAAATAAAAAGAGGGTTGAGTCAATTCACTGACTTTTTTCTGACTTACGTTTCTTTAGTTAAGAACATGGGTTGGAACTCTCAAAGTGCCTTAGATAGAATAATGTAACTTTAAAATGTACAGAATTGTCAATTTTTTCCAATTCTTCATTTGTATTTTTTATCACAATAAATATCGTGCCATGGACTTCACATCGTGATATTATCGTATCGTGAGATTTTGATATCATTTCATCTCTTATATTGACCAATACTTTCTGTGATTCTAATAGCTTTAAAACCGCATTTTCATTTGTACACCCTATAAAATCACAAAATCCTGCTTCTTCTTGAAGCCACTGTGAACTCATGGATCTGTACTGACAGTGGTGTGTGAAAAGGTTTTTGGAGGGACTACAATGAACATGGTGTTCTGTGGTTTGTCATTTGTGTGTTTAGTGGGTCTCACATGATTGCCTCATTGCCCTGAGCATCATGGCCCTGGAACGCCCTGTAATCATCCAATTACAACTTCCATGAAACATGGCTCATTCATCAAACTCCGTGTTAGTCCTTCATACATGCTGCTGCTAAAGTCAGCATCCCTGCTTGTGTGTTTACAGCAATCAATCAATCAATCAATCAGTCACGTGTGACAGCACAGGGGTGATTAAAATCATGTGAGACTGGTTAAATTTTGTGGACTAACAAAGCTTGGCATTGTGAGGTTTGTAGAAGACGCTGTTGGATGCTCGGACTGACTTTTAACAGAGAAGCCAATTGACACGATGAAAAAGTTAGAAGTTAGAATAATTCCTGAATAAATTAAAAAACGCTTTTCAAAATAGTTCTTGACATTTGGTGACACAGAATTAATTGAAAAGAAACTGCAAGTAACACATTGAATTATACATGACATTTTTAAGTAGAATGACTGAAATTGTATTTTGTCATAAAATGTATTCCAATACTCTTTGAAAAATCATTTTTACAGTGCACATTATCAATAGATATTAGAGGAGCCAGCTAAATATTTTTCAAGGGTGTAAATGATTGTACGTCACGGTTTTCGCACATACGCACAATATTCTATCATATGACTGAGCTCCTCATTCTGGACAACTTTGCCTCTAGAACCAGTGCTGTTAATCAAGTTGTTTGTTAAATGATTGAGAAAATGTAAAAAACAACTTTTGCAAACTAATCCTAGGTTTTTCACTCAATCTGGAAAAAACACTGCAGCACAATTCTCTGGACTCTCTAGGCCAATAATTATCAAAAAAATGATGAAATTTACTCTATGGGAAGCTTTAAAGGGGTCATTTAGAAAAGGGACCTGTCCAAATATACCCAAAATCCTATAAAGCCCAACGGAAAGCGCAAAACTTCACGAAACCTGCTGAGCGCATGTGACAGGTGATTCTAAACAAGCATGTGAAGCTTTAAGGGGATCGGACCACAGCTGGCACTATAACATTCATAAACATTAAAAAACATCATCTTTCTATGGTACCTGGACCTGGATTTGCCAAAAATGTCATTGATTTAGGTGGGTACAGCCTTGCTGTTAAATAATGTTTTTAAATGCCTTGAGCTATTTTTTTAAATTTGTTTTCATGTGAAGTACTATGTCTTTATTGTAATGCTTTTTTTTTATTGTGAAATACTTCATTCTTGTGTGAAAGCTGTTATAAGTAAAGCAGATGAGGTTTATTATTATCTAAATTACATAAGATTCCCATCTAGTCACAGATTAGTTAATGTAGTCTTTTGTAATATATTTATATTACTTTTCTATAATATGTTATTCTAAACAATACTTCAGCCCCTCTCTAGCACCGGCACACACATATGCCTGTCACCTTATGGAATGAGCCGTCATGTGTCTCCCACTCTCTCACAGTTACCAGGGGAACCCTGTCGCTTTAGCAACCGCTATCTTGGTAGGAGACGTGTTAATACGGAGCGTATTGGAGTTTCTGTTTCAACACCTGCAGCCCTCTTTAATGTCATTGCAGCCGTTCTGTTTCTGTCATACTCTCTTCAAACACAAAGCATCCTCTGTGGCGACATCGTGTTAGATAAGGTGAATGGCAGATACTGCTGTATACTTTGCAAATGAACTTTAGGGAATGAAGCTATGAAAGAACAAAAGTACTCTGGGTGTCAGCAGATGGCCTGTCGTTCCATTTGCTTTCAGCATCGAATTTGGACTGAAGTGTCGAGGGAAAAGCCTGTGACAGATACTTGTTTACCATCACATATTAAAAAAGAGAGAGGGAAGTGAGAGAAAGGGACAGAAGAGAGGGAATGAAAGAAAGAAAAGGGGTGCTGTTGTACCGGTGCTGTGTGGGCAGAGCAGAGAGAATCATGGGAGATCAGCTTTCAAAAGGAGTCAGGTGTCAACAAAAATACTGACCACACAACAAACATCAGCTGTTGTTTTCATTTTGTTTTAAGATTGAAATTACACATTGGTTGCAAATGGTTTACTTTGTTTTTGTTGTCTTGTGACCTCACTTCTTTAAAATGCACATTTCTGTAATTATATACAAACTAAAAGACTGAAATTGAACACTAGAATGGTTCTATGGGTAACTGATACCCTAGTCTGGATCTGACTATAGTGACGCAGGAACTTCACAGAGCATAAAAGAGTGAACCCTAGCTGGTTTTCACATTTATTTTCTTCATACTGATTTTAAATAATTGTTCAATAAAGTCTCAATGGGATGGTTCACCCAAAAATGAACATTACCCCATGATTTACTCACCCTCAAGCCATCCTAGGTGTATATGACTTTCTTCTTTCAGATGAATACAATTGGAGTTATAAAAATGCTTTATAGCTTTATATTGGAGTTATATAAAGCTTTATAATGGCAGTGAGTGGGTGTTGAGGTCCAGTAAAGTGCATCCACCAATCATAAAAAGTACTCCACACAGTTCCGGGGGGTTAATAAAGACCCTCTGAAAAATATCCATAGTAAAACGTTTTAATAATCGTAATCTCTAGCTTCTGCTAACTGACATTCACAAGAGAGTGGCGTTCCAGCAGATGACGTAGACGAATGCAGTAATGAACGCCGAAGTGATGATCGTGGAAACTCAGAGGAGAGAGCAAAACAAAACACTGTTCAAGAATTAGAGACAAAACAAGGATTTATAAAGAAATATGTTGGTGGATTTTGATTTAAGCTAAGAGGAGCTTTTCCTTTGTTGTAAACAAAATTTGGTTCTCATGAGACTAGCATATTCTTACCAGACCTTACACTACACCTACGTCAACCGTTGGAACGCCACTCTCTCGTGAATGTGCGAATGACGGTTAGCAGAAACTATAGATTAGGGTTTATGAAGTTTTAAATATGGATGTTTTTCTTACACAAACACATCTCTTTGCTTCCGAAGGCCTTTATTAGCCCCCCGGATGATGGATGGATGCACTTCTTTGGACTTCAGAATCTCAATAGCCATTTACTGCTATTATAAAGCTTAGAAGATCACTCTGATATCTCTGATTGTTTTCACTGGAAATAATAAAGTCATATACACCTAGGATGGCTTGAGGAAGAGTAAATGATGGGGCAGTTTCCATTTTTGGGTGAACTAACCCTTTAAACCAACCATGAACAACATTTGATTCAAATCAAAAGGGTTTGATTGCTTGATTTGGTTTCATAGAATTGTAGCAGCTCTGTCACTGGCCAAAGTCTGTTCTGATAACCTCAACTTCTTCCTCTGAAACAAGGAAGCTTGACCTTTGACCTAGGCTACATGTACACTAGTGTGTTTTTTGTTTTAAAACGCAAGACATTCGCTATGGTAATGCCTGTCATTTACATTTCGACCCTCAAAAGACTTTCGAAAATGCTGCAGACTCCATTTTAGTTTGAAAACTCTGGGGTTGCGTTTCATGGTTTACTTTTATTCTTTACTATACTCTCTGTGTAATAAAGAAAACATTTATTTCAGTGAAAAAAGAAGTCCCAAAATTCTCAATTTTAACATTTTAAACAATGGGGTCCTACAGTCTTTTTTTTTTTTTTTTAATTAAATAAAAATTAAACCCTTTTATTTTTTGGCCAGACAAACAGAGGTTTACTATTAAAATTAATACATGGAAGAAAAATTGTGTGAATATTTAATAATAATTGTAGTATTTTTTTCTACTATTACGTGGTTAAGTAATATTTATTTTTATCATTGAATTGTTTCATTTAAATTTGGCAGAAATAGGAATATATGAAGACCTACATTTTACTGTACAAAAGTAATACAAGACTTATGTATTTCTAATACATGTTAAACTGTACTTTTGTTTTGACGGGTTGCCGTTTAGTGTCTGTTTGTACACAGTATGATATGATGCTAGTTTTCTCAAATAAAACGGTAAAATTCGCATGAAGTGACTCTCACAGCAAGATTAAGGTTATGTGTTCATGCCGTCATATAATGAGACGCAGAGGCCGCTTCAGTGTTTATGTAGTAAACAAAAGTGCGTCTCTGCCATTCATACAGGGGCAAACGGAACATGCAGGATTCATATTTAAACTGTCTTTGCGTTTCAGTATTCACAGACACTAGTGCATATCGCAATCTGAATTAAGTGACAGACCAACTTTTGATTTATTTATCCAAAAATCAACGTATTCCTTGGCATTCCGCGCTATAGAGTAAATTCTGTTTTTTTTTTTAATGTATTCGTGTTTCTGTCCGGGTTTTTGCGCAGGAGAAATTATAGACGCACGTCCATGTAGAGACAGAAATGACATGCCGTCGTGTAAATAAGAAAAATACCAAAAGGTTATTTAGTTTGTTTAATAAAAGATTATAGACCTGTATAGACCTGTTCTGTTGGAAAGCTAACCTTAAATGACTTCTGTTGTAATCTGGCGCTATATTGAAAATAAAATTAACTTGACCTTCAAGGGGGGCGGTGCGCCCCCCTAATATAATGGTAGGGGAAACACCGACTTAAATAACCGCAGAATCGAAGTGTGGAATGTTGACCACTTCATGCACTCAACTATTGCAGCTATCAGAAAAAATAACCTTATGTAATTCATACACTACATGGTTGAGTGCATAGTGCATAAGTGCATAGTGTGTACTGCATCATTTGGGACGCAGTTTGAGACTTGAAAATGATGGCGTGGATGCCCACATTCTTTGTGTATTCTTGACATCCATGTAAACCAGGGGTCACCAAACTTATTCCTGGAGGGCCGGTGTCCTGCAGAGTTTACCTCCAACTTTCCTCAACACACCTGCCTGGAAGTTTCAAGTATACCTAGTAAGACCTTAATTAGCTGGTTCAGATTTGTTTGATTAGGGTTGGGGCTAAACTCTGCAGGGACACTGGCCCTCCAGGACCGGGTCTGGTGACCCCTGATGTAAACAACGCATGCCCAGTGTGCATTAATGGTCATGTGACATGCATTTTCGGTTGTGTAGTGTGGGCGGAGATCTGAAACGCAGTGAAAACGCCAGTGTAGACAAAGAACGTTTTCATTGTAAAACACCATTTTAAAATGAAAACGCACTAAACGGAGTCCTAGTTTTATATATGATCTGAATACTGCATTTTAGAATCCTGAATTTGGAGTTCAGAATTTCTTCATATTAAAAACTTGAAGCTGCAGGCTTTTGCATTGAAAATGTACAGAATATTTACGAATTTCACCCCAGAATAAAATCTGAGCACTGTTTAAAAACACAAATGTATAAAATATGCCACCACCAGTACTTGACATCAATAGTTGTGACTTTTTCGGTAGAATTTTTAAAGCAGATCTTTTGTTTTGTTGTATTTTTTGGCACTTTCAGTTTCTATCTTTGAATACTAGGAATTTTGTCCATTTTTTTCCTTTTACCTGAGAAGTTCTTTCTGTGGTGTGGAGGTATTTATGGCTAGTGACTGCCCTGGTTCTGTCATCTCTTTCTGGCTCTTCTTTGTTGACATTTTTCTGTTTGCTCAAAGAAAGGGGGCTATTTTTATACTTGCTAACTTTGACCGCAGGATGTGCCGTTACTTTGTTCCAAAGGTTATCATCTCAGGATCTCCCTACTGGGCCTTGGCCTTTGAGGGAAATCTGTGCGTGTTGTGCTCCTTGCTCACGTGGCATATCTTGCACGCACTGCTGTGCTATTGTTTTGTTGTTGTATTTTAACCATATTGCACTGCACTGTGATTTTGAGACATCTTCAGGGAGAAATCAAGGCAGTGATGTTACAAAGAGGAAGTGTGTGTATGTTTAAACCAGTTTTGACCTCAGTCAGCTTCATTAAGGCTCATAACATAAACTGAGAAATCAGACTTACTGTACTTTTTATTTTGACTTTAAAATTTTTAGAGCAAATGTTTTTAGAGCAAGAATGTTTATTTACAAATGCTGACATTCTGTACAGGCGCATACTGTATTTTGTGCCTGCTTTAGTCAACAGCCCACAGTCGACAGTTCCTCTTGCTATTTTTGTTTTAACATCATGATTCATTTTTACACACACTGCCGGAATGTACCTTATGTTGGTGTTGTTGTTTATTTGCAGGGAGAGAAGAATGCAGGTTTCGACGTTCTCTACCACAACATGAAGCATGGACAGATCGCCACCAAAGAGTTGGCGGAGTTCGTGCGTGAGAGGTGAGGTGTTGTTTTGGGAGGAATCGTCATGGTGACGGGGAGGACGGGTGAGACGGTGTAACTGGTACTGTCAGGAATGTGACGTGAAATTTGTTTTCCACTCCTTTTCTACTCCTCATTTCTTGTGTTTCTAACTCGTCAGTAGCAGTTGTGCTTTAAAGTGAAATGAAAAGTGGAATGGTCATGTTATGATTGTTACATTACATTATTGTAATGTTTTGTCTTATTTGATCTTATTACATTCAATCATACACTACCGGTCTTTAAATGTTTTTCTTAATCTCTTCTGCTCACCAATCCTGCATTTATTTGATCCAAAGTACAGCAAAAACAGTAAAATTTTGAAATATTTTTACTATTTAAAATAACTTTTTTTTTATTTGAATATATTTATTCCTGTGATTTCAAAGCTGAATTTTTAGCATCATTACTCCAGTCACACAATCCATCAGAAAACATTTTAATATTCTGATATGCTGCTCAAAAAACATTTATTATTATTATTTTGTTGAAAACAGTTTTTTTTTTTTTTCCAGGTTTCTTTGATGAAAAGAAAGTTTAGAAAAACAGCATTTGTCTGAAATAGAAATCTATTGTAACATCATAAATGTCTCTATCATCACTTTTGATCAGTTTAAAGCATCCTTGCTAAATAAAAGTATTGATTTCTAGAATTTGTAGATTTTCTGATCGCTGATAGTGCAGACGCGACATAGCATGGTATAATGTAATGTTATGTCTTAGCTGATATCATTGATTCTTATCGTAGGGTGTATCTTTTTTGCTCAGTTTTTTTTTTTTTTGGCTCTTAGCTTGATTTCTCCACACCAAGCTTCTGTCTTTCAGCACGCAGCACTGAAGTGTCAAAACACACTAACCTGAGAGCAGCAGAGCAGTCAACAAAGTGTTCACTGTCCACTTGTGCTCACGTCTACAAATGCAAGGCAGCTCAGCAGTCAGAAAATGCTGTACATGTGGCATATAAAACAGATGAAGAAAGCTTGATCTTCATTTCACCCTTCCACTGACAGCATATGTGGAATGTGTGAGCATTCCTTTCGGTCTGTAGTAGACATTTGAGATGGAGCTAATTGCAGTAATTAAAATGAAATCTTCAAAACGAGTCTCTCATTCTAAAGAGAGAACAGAGACTATTTGCAGCTCTGCCAAGCCTCCTGCCAACTTCCATAGTCTCTTCTATCCGTTATAATGGAGCTGGGTGCAGGCACCCTCCATCATGGACTGGAGGATTAAATTGTATTTTTTGTGTGTGCGTGTGTGTGTGTGTGTGTGTGTTAGAAATCTGTCCAGGAAAACCCTGGAGGAGTGTGCTGAGAAATTGAAAGAGACAAATATGTCCCTGATAAAAGCATAGCTTGTGCAATAAATTACTTAAATCAATTTCCAAAGGCCATTTTGCATGCACTCAGGATATTGTGCCTCAGAGTGGCTCTGTTCCTTGAAGAATCTGACCTGACTTTCCATTGTGCTGTCCCAACAGAAAGCAAAACTTCACTTATATGACTCAAATAAGATGTTTTCTACGAGATAAGGCCAACAATATAGCTTGACGCACTGGGATGATAATGAAAACATCCTTTACCCCATAGGCAGACTCTAATGTCAGAACAAAAAAGCTTGGTTTATCGGAGAAGCAGATCACATCGTGGTTGATAAGAAATATGTGGTGTTTCAGCCTTGGCTGTGACCCTTTAATAAAACTACTGTGTGTTTTCTCACTCTTTTTGAGGAGTTTTTGTCCTGAGGTTGCTTTTCCATTACAAAAACGTACTGTATTCGAACCATACATAGTTTTCAGCATGGCTTTTTCTTTCAAACCATCTCAGATGACATTTTTTTTTTTTTTTAAATTATTATTTATAGGGCCCTATGAAATCCACCCCCCCCCCCAAACAAAAAATCAGTTCCATTTTTTTCCATTTAAAATTTTAGTTGTAATTTTTCTAGACTCTGTTTTAGTAGTTAAATTATGTTTTATTCAGCAACAAGTCTAATTATTTGAAATCATTAAACTTACAATATTAAACAGCAATTATTTAAAAGTTGAATAAAAATTACATTTTAAAGGCCCTATGAAATGTTTAACTTTTTCCCCTCAAATTCAGTTTTATTTTTTACCAAATTCTGATTCTGTTAATTTTCTAGATTACATTTTAATGGTTTCATTAAGCATTAATAATCAAAAGCATCTCTAATTAATTGATTTTATAAAAAAAAAAAAAAATACTGTTGTGTAATTACATTTTTCTGCTAAATAAATTTTAGTAAATAATTTTTCTGGTAAATGTTTCTTTAAAAATGATGTTTTAATAATAATTTCATTATTAGCATTAATATCATTACATTAATTCATATTTCTGTCATGGTTTCTTCAAGTTAAACCAAACTTTTATTTTGACGGGTTGCTGTGAAGACCTTTAGATTTCTGTTTGTATGATACAATGATAGTTGTACTCAAAAGAAACGGTAAAATGCAAATGAACTGACTCTCAGAGCAGTTCTTTATGCTCAAATGTGCACCATTATAAATAAAAGCACTTTGCAACTTTGCATTGAAGAACTGTTTGTGACCTTTAAGGGAATTAATGTTGGTGCTAAACCATTTTAATGCGAAAGTATATTAGTTTTTGTGTTTGTAAGCGAATCTATTACTTGCTGACACTCTGTTTGTGTTTGCATTTAAGGGCAGCCATCGAGGAGACTTACTCGAAATCCATGAGCAAACTGGCCAAGATGGCTAGCAATGGAAGTCCTCTCGGGTGAGTGACGTGATTCCTGTTATGAGATTAAAGTTTTGAAATTTTACAGGTGCGATTGACCAGAGTAGTTACTATGTGTTGAAAAATCACCATTACTGTCTGATTTGGTCATCTGGAGAGGAACAAAACATGAAAAAATTTTCTCTTGAAAAATTTGGCCTGCTGCTGCCTAACAGATACTTATTAGCAGAACGATTGTGTGTGTGTATGTTCGTGTGCACGAGTACGTGCGGTCGTGTGTAATTGGTCGAAAAGTCTTTGCTGTGGTTAGCTCTTTCCTCTGCTCTCTTCACCTCACTTCCTCTCTGCGCAAGCATGTGCTAGTTGTCACAAAACAAACACACAGTGCTTTAACACTTTAAAAACATACTTTGCAGTGATGCAGAGTGGCATAGAGCCAAATTTGATAAAGAATTAAGGAATTAAGATCACAAATACAAAGCTAATAGAAATACATGTAATAATAGAAACTTCACATGAACTTTGTGTTTGGGTGTCTTTGGCTGTCAGGAGATATAGACTTACAGTACAAAGACTAGGAAGCCTGTTGTTTTTCTAATACTGCTGTGCTGTAAGAAATCCGAACGCCTTACGCACTTCCATGCATCAGCATCTAACCACCTGCTTTGCTCCCCAGCACGTTCGCTCCCATGTGGGACGTGTTTCGCGTGTCCTCGGACAAACTGTCCCTCTGCCACCTGGAGCTCATGAAGAAGATGAACGACCTCATTCGTGACATCAACAAGTACGGCGAGGAGCAGGTCAAAATTCACCGCAAGGTAAATAAAGGGCTTTTAGCCTGATAGAATTTCTGCGTATGTCTATGGTAACTGGCTTTTGTAACCATAATTGAACACTGGCTATAAAAGTGTCCACCACGCTATTTCCGAGCGCATTGGGTTCTGAGTTTGTTCTTAACGTATGTTGTGTATTTAAATCTGTTGTGTCCTTCGTAGACAAAAGAGGAAGTGATCGGGACTCTGGAGTCAGTGCAGTCTCTTCAGGCACAAAACGGCCAGCTACAGAAGGCCAGAGAAGGCTATCACAGCAAGTGTGTAGAGCTGGAGAGACTGCGCAAAGAAGGAGTGCCTCAGAAAGAGCTGGAAAAGGTGTTTGTATTTTGTTATTATTTGCACACCCTCGTGTGGGAGTGGGCAATATGACACAAATCTTCTATCACAATATGAGTAATTTCACTGTGACGGTATATATCATGATATACACTACCTGTTAAAAGTTTTGAAAAGTACTTTTTTAATTTTTTTTTTTTTTTTTTTTTTTTTTTTTAAAGAAGTCTCTTCTGCTCATCAAGCCTGCATTTATTTGATCTAAAGTACAGCAAAAACAGTAATACTGTGAAATATTTTTACTATTTAAAATAACTGCTTTCTATTTGAATTTATTCCTGTGATCAAAGCTAAATTTTACGGCATCATTACTCCAGTCCTCAGTGTCACATGATCCTTCAGAAATCATTCTAATATTCTGATTTGCTGTTCAAGAAACATTTATTATTACTATCAATATTTAGAACAGTTGAGAAGATTTTTTTCAGGATTCTTTAATGAATAGAAAGACCCAAAGATCAGCATTTATCTGAAATAAAAAGCTTTTGTAACATCATACATCGAATCTTGGAGTCAGCATAATTTTTTTAGGAGAAATTAATACTTTAATGCTAATTAATACTGAAGAAGGATTCTTTAAATTGATTAACAGTTATGATAAAGACATTTATGATGTTACAAAATATTTCTATTTTAGATGAATGCTGTTCCTATGAACTTTCTATTCATCAAAGAAACCTGGAAAAAATCTACTTGGCTCTTTTCAAAATAATAATAATAATAACAATAATAAATATAATGTTTTTGGAGCAGCAAATCAGAATATTAGAATGATTTCTGAAAGATCATGTGACTGGAGTAAAGATGCTAAAAATTCAGCTTTAAATTCACAGAAAAAATTACATTTTAAAATATATTCAAATAGAAAACAGTTATTTTAAACAGTGAAAATATTTCAAAATGTTACTGTTTCTGCTGTAGATCAAATAAATGCTGGCTTGGTAAGCGGAAGAGACTTCTTTAAAACCTTAAAAGTCTTACTGTTCAAAAACTTTTGATTGGTAGTAGTTATTTTTGGTTTTAAAAAAAACAGTGTTAATATCACAAAACTAATACTAGAAAAACTCAAGCTCACTGATAACAAGTGAACAGTCAGCGATTAAATAAGAATAAGAAGCTAATTACAAGCAATAGGACAAAAAACTACAGTAGAGCAAATAAATAAGAAATGCTGCATACATTGTATAAAGTAATCAAATGTATACACTGCAAATTAAATATATTTTTCTTCTTATTAAAGTTAAAGTTTTTCTTTTTTTTTTTTTTTTGTTTGATTAATTTGAATGACAGACAGCAGGAATATTAGACTGCCACTTTAAGAACTGTCTGGATCCAGTTGTTACACATGTGATTTCTATCTCAACTGTTTGCTTTTACTTAAGACCTAAATTACTGTGTTTTCAAGGATACTTGCAAAAATCAGACTGATTCAATTCCCATGTCAACTAATTCATTAAAACGTATTCAAAAAACAGTTTATTAACAAAGCAGACATCACTACTTTTCTCTTAAATGCGCCGTAGACACAGGCCAATGTTTTTTCAGAATAATGACGCTTGAAAGCATGGAAAAAGGCAGAATTCTTAAGAAAGTATTCTTTTATGTTCCACTGAGGAAAGAAAGTCATACTAGTTTGGAATGACATAAGGGCAGCATTTTCTTTTTTGGTTGAACTAATCCTTTAAGCTGGTAGCCTTCAAGTTTTTGTGATCTTAAAAAAATGAAGGCTTAACATCTAACTTTCCTTTACACTGTGTATGTATGTATGTATATATATATATATATATATATATATATATTGATCTGTCTCTTTCTCTTTTTCACAGGCTGAGCTGAAATCCAAGAAGGCAGCTGAGTCTTTTGCAGGGTCTATTGAGAAGTTTAACCGTGCTGGAAGAGACTTTGAACAGAAAATGAGTGAATCAGCACAGGTCGGTGATTTGTCAGGGCTTTTTCCATAAGCGCAGACCACAGTTGCATGTGTGAAACATTTTTAAAGCAGAGGTTAGCTGGCTTGTTCTCATAGTCTAGACCTTCAGAGCAAATTTTACAGTATTTCAATAAGCTCAATAAAGCAATGTAAAGTTACCATGGCTACGAGGATTATTACAGCAGTCTGTTTGACAAAATGATTACATGCCTACGGTCTATTTCTGCCGGGTGTCGACCTGCAAGTATGAATAATTTGAGAGCAAAGAAAGGTTGAATCAGTGAAATACAAGAATCCTGACATCACTCGGAGACCAACGGAGTCGTGATATCCCTCAATTAGGGCATCAGCCATAATCTTTAAATTATAGAGACTGACCACTATTAAATGCTAGGGCCGGTTCTGTTTAAACCCAAGCAAAGGTTCAAATATAAGGTCCTGATTTACTGAGATCCCAAATAAAAGTTGCAAATATGCTTGTTCAGCCTAAGAAAATGCTTTTCAGCTCCATCTGTTGAATTGTCGTCAATGTCAGGCAGAAAAATATCTGTATTTTGCACATGAATTTTTCCCAAATGTGTTCAGTGGAGTAGCCCTAAATTTTCCATTTTCCATTGTTCCTAATTCCAATTAGGATTATCTAGGATTGTCCTAAAAAAAAAATTACAAAATGTAATAAAAAAAACACTATAATGCAAAGTAGAGGTCAACTGATTTTTCAGGGCGTATGCCGATACCGATTATTACAGATCAAGTAGAACGATAGCCAATATTTTGAACCGATATATATCTATCTCTGGTATACTTTTTTTTTAAATGCTTTTAAATTTTATTGGCAAATCGGTTTTGAAAATGACCAATACCAATAACCATAAAAATGCTTAATATCACTGGCGATAATCGGTCAACCCCAACTCATAGAAGGTCAAATACTGAAACGACCTTGAGAAGTTTTTTTTTTTTTCTTTTTAATGTTTTTAGTAATATCTGATGGTAATGACTAAAAGTATGCAGTGAAGTTTTATAATTATTTTATAAAATAGATGTATGTTTTATAAGTTAACTGTCTTTATAGTGCTGTCAAACGATTAATCGTGATTAATCGCATCCAAAATAAAAGTTTTTGTTTACATAATTTATGTGTGTGTGCTATGTATAAATATACACACATGCATGTATATATTTCAGAAAAATGTTATGTTTATATATTAAAATATTTATATATAATGTCAATTATATGAATATAAATATATACATGTAAATACATATAAATATTTTCTAAATATTTACTGTATGTGTGTTTATTTATATATACATAATAAATATACACAGTGTACACACTTATATTATGTAAACAAAAACTTTTATTTTGGATGTGATTAATCGCGATTAATTATTTGACAGCACTTTTTATTAACCTATTTTAAGCAATAAGAAGGTTGAGGCCAGACCATATTGTAAATATTCACAATATTTAAACAGTGAACACTACTGTTCAAAATTTTGAGAAAATTATACTTTTTCTAAACAAGAATGCATAAAATTGAGGAAAAAATAAAGTTTTTTACACGCCTTGTAAATAAAGGGAATATTTAAATAAAGATATTTTTTAATTGTTTTACTGTGTTTTTGATTAAATAAATCCAGCCTTGGTGAGCATAAGAGAAAAACATTTTAAAAGTCTTACCAACACTAAACTTTTAAACAGTACTGTAAGTCAGTGGAGGTCAGTAGCTTTTCTTTACATTTGTCCATCTACATCTGCAGAAATTTCAGGACATTGAGGAGGCTCATTTACGTCAGATGAAACTACTGATCAAAGCGTATTCACACTCCATTGAAGACACACACGTACAGGTCGGGCAGGTACGGCTCACTCTGGAGATTTTACCTACTCCGATATTCTGTTTGCATCCTGTAATTGTGCTGAAAACTGTTCAGACGAATTACCCTTGTGGCTCAGGGTTGTTCTGGTCAATGTGATCTCGATTAGCTGTGCTTGATAAAAATCTTTGTTCTGTCTCCTTTAGGTCCATGAGGAATTCAAGCAGAACGTGGAGAACATTGGCATTGAGAACCTGATTCAGAAGTTTACAGAGCAGAAGGGAACAGGGAAGGAGAGACCTGGTGAGTCACAGAAAGATAAAAACCTTTTGATTTCCCATGAAATTGCATTTCTGTTCTATTGGAGAGCAATGCATTGGAAAAAAAAAAATCAATCTTTTGCAAAATACAAGTTTTTAGAGTTTGTCATACAGAGAATTTGAACATTTTCCAAACCTTGTTTAAACTACTGTGTGTATGTGTGTGGATAAGGTCCAGTAGGGTTCGAGGAGTATCTATCCCCACTAGTATCTGAGAACAATAAAAAGAGTCGTGCTAAAGCCTTCAGGATCCCTGGATTGGGAAAGAAAGACAAGGAACCAGATTCAACGTGAGTCATGCATTCATATGAAACAAAACATTTTTAAATATTCTAGATCAGTGCTGTAATAGATTTAGAGAGCAATTATAATTAGTGTTTCATTGATCTATTCTTGTTATATACTGTATGGCTTTACATACCTCTGTTTTTGTCCCTTAGGGATTCAGCTGTGGCAGATGCACTTGTAAGTTCTCATAACACACACACACACACACACACACTCTGCTGTATTGATGTTACACAGAAAATAGGTGATTGTGTGTGCAGTTACTGGCCTTGTATCATCATCTGTTCTTGATTAAACTTCTGTGACTCTTTTAAGACTGTACGAAAGTCTCATCTCAGACAAGTTGTTAGTTTACTAGCGCACATAGACCACAGATGCTACATTAGTGAGAACATCTCAAAGACAGAGATGTATTTATGTTTCATTTATTGAAATATAATTTATTCCAGAATCATTAAATGCATGTTTTCATATGAACAATTTCATTTCATTTTAAGATGGACATCACTGAAAGTAATTCAGTCAAATGTTAATTAAATGAATTAAATGCTCTGATTCAGTCATTCATTCAGAATGATTCATTAGTATCGCCCCAGAATGAAAATTTCCTGATAATTTACTCACCCCCCTGTCATCCAAGATGTTCATATCTTTCTTTCTTCAGTCAAAAACAAATTAAGGTTTTTGAGGAAAACATTTCAGGATTTTTCTCCATATAGTGAATGTCAATGGGGGTCAGTCTTCAAAGGCGTTCTACACGAATAATGGAATAAGGGTCTTATCTAGCGAAACAATTGGTCATTTTCTAAAAAATATAAATTTATGTAGTTTTTAACCACAAATACTCGTCTTGCACTATCTCTGCATCTACAACACATTACGTAATCACATTGGAAAGGTCACGTGTGATGTAGGCAGAAGTACCAATCCAGTGTTTAAAAAGCAAATGTGCAAAGAAAGTTAAACGCCCTTTACAACAATGTCAGACAGTGTTGAAGTTGGAGATTTTTCGCCCTTTTTGAACCATCGCAGAGCTGGTGCAAGACAACATTTGTGGTTAAAAAGTATATAAATTTAAATTTTTTATTATTTTTATTTTTATTTTTAGAAAATTACTGATTGTATCGATAGATAAAGACTCTTATTACTGGGCTGGGATTGTGTAGAGCCCTTTGAAGCCGCATTGAAACTGCAATTTGGACCAGCTGGCCGCCACTGAAGTCCACTATATGGAGAAAATTCCTGGAATGTTTTCCTGAAAAACCTTTTCAATTTTTTTTCAACTGAAGAAGGAAAGACATGAACATCTTGGATGACATGGGTTTGAGTAAAGGTGTGAACTAATCCTTTTAGGCCATGTTCACACTTGGCGTCTTTTTTTTAAACTGCCAGCGTCTGTTTTACATTGTAATCCTATGGAGTAAACCGTGTTTTCAGAAAAGTCCTGAGCACTTTTTTAAACGCCACGTTTTTTTTCTGCAGCTTAGAGCGTCTTTTCAAGTTGAAATGTCAAGCGCCTTTTTGACAGGTGACCAATGACAAGCCAGTAGCAAGACCTGTAACAACAAGAAAAAATGGAGAAGGTGCTGGTAGAAAGACTTTTATCTTAGTGTTGTGATTTGTGAGCATTCTCCTCCCCGTTAACTTCAAATATTGACGTGCGACGCCGATAGCCTAGTGGGCCGATATGTAGCGCCGTTGCGATTCGGGGTTCGGGCGTCCATTTTTCGAGTCCCGGCTGGCAGACCCTTCCCAATCCCGTCCCCCCTCTCTCTCTCTCCCACCTCGCTTCCTGTCTAATACTGTCCTCTCAAATAAAGGCAAAAATGGCAAAAAAATAAAAAACAAAAGCCAACGCAAGATAGAGCCTTCTCTTTCGACATTCATACTGTTGCAGCTGTTGTTATAACAACAAAAGACACCCTCGATTACAACGCTGCCAGATTTTTTTTTTTTTTACTACCAAATAAGCGCCCTTATCAACTTTTTCCTGTCAAAAAAGACACCAAGTGTGCACATAGCCTTATAAGAAACATTTGTTAGTGAATTGAACTGCACTGATTATGCTGTACTGTATGTATTTGACTCACTCAAAAGAACCAGTTCCAGAACCAATAACATCATTCTGCATAATTGATTTTGGAAAGGTTTTTGTAAACTTTAGCTAGCTTCTGAGGACAAATTTGTCCTTAAAAATAGCTAAGTAAACCCTCCTTCACAAATAAACAGACACAGAATGCAGACTGTTTTTCTACACAGACTTCAGTGTGTATATGCTGTGCAAGAGAGAGTGACGTGTTTGGCAAGGTCTGGTTACCTCATTAAGCTATATTTAACCTTGGCAATACTCAGGGTGTTTAATGAATGTCTGATAGCTCACTGACTGTCAAAATCCTTCATAAACACACACGTGTTACGGGCTGTTATGTAAGATGTAAGACCGCCATTGACTCTGTTAAAACATCAGCACTGTTTTCATACGAGCCATGGCAACAGCATTAGCGTGTTTATGAGTCACTCTGTCAACTGATGTCCTGTGCCTTTTAATGTTGTTTCTTACTGTGAGCTTGTGCTGTCTGTTTGTGCTTGTGTGTAGAACTCACCCCTCGAAGTGGACGACGAGGGCTTTGTGATACGTGCAGATGTCAACCAGAATGATATCCTTCAGAATATACCATCAGGAGTGGATGCAGTGAGAGTATACAGAGTGTGAATGTACATACAGTGGGGTCTATAAGTCTGAGAATAGTAAACATGCATCAGTTAATTTTAATACAGTTATGTTATCAGCATAACAGTTTGGCATGAGGAGACGGATTCGAATTTCAGAATGTTTTAGTATTCAGTTTGTCTCTCTTCTGCTGTAATGACAGCAGGTCTCATGCTTCATTACCTTCACAAGTTTGAGTATCTGAGCATCTTGTACTGCAAAGGAAGCAAAAATATTTGATTGTCTGTACAAAAGTCACTTGAACGATGCCACTAGACTGCTTATGTGATTAATGACCTAGAAATAGAATTTTCTCATTGGTTTTCATGATTCAGAATCCTTATTTCCATCTTTAAATTAGATATTAATTCCCTGATTTTCAGTAGCTGTTTCCATCCAAATTTACGAATTTAACTAGCGCAAAATTTGTAATATCACATGAAAACATTTGCGAATAAAGCACCGTTTCCGTCCATTCAGTCAGAGGAAACTAAATCATCACTTCCTGATAAACTGGCACTAAATAACACTGAATATAATAATTTTCATATATAATTAATTACTTGTGCCTCAGAGTGAGCAGATGAAATGCAATAAATGCGGTCATTGCTTTCGAAGCTGGATGCCTGCTGTTTGGGAACACAGTCGTGTACATACGTTAACGAAAGACTTTTCTCAGGCAATTCAGAATGACCATAACAACAATTCTGATGCCGTGAAACAAGATCTGTCTGCTGGTTAGTCAAGATGTGCCTGTCGTACAAAGTCACATGACCTTTTTGATGCACATGAAGGAATTTATTCGGTAAATGTGTTTCCAATCTCCCATTGTTTGCATTAACTGTTTTTCATACAAGTGAAAAACCACCTCAAGTGAGCGTACAAAACGTTTTAGTGAATTAAGGGGTTTTATTTCTTTCTTCTTGGCATTTCAGTCTCTTGCTTCTGATGCTGTACTTCAAAATGTGCATAAAACAGGTTGATGGAAACATATGGTTGAGGTCAAAAGTTTACGTACATCTTGCAGAATCTGCAGAATGTTAGTTATTTTACCAAAGTAGGAGGGATCATACCACAAGAGACATTAGTAGTTGAATTTATAAAAATGACCCAGTTCAAAAGTTGATTCTTAATATTGAGTTGTTACCTGAGTGATCCACAGCTGTTTTGTTTTTTTGTTTTTTTTTGTTTTTTTTCTAGTTGTTCATGAGTCCCTTGTTTGTCCTAAACAATTAAACTGCCCGTTGTTCTTCAGAAAAATCCTTCAGGTCCTACAAATCACAAATTCTTTCTCTTTTCAGCGTTTTTTGTATTTGAACCCTTTCCAACAATGGCTGTATGATTTTGAGATCCATTTTTTCACACTGATTACAACTGAGGGACTCGTATGCAACTTTTACAGAAGAT
>JAHKKF010536701.1:9354-22779 GCA_019740295.1 Labeo calbasu | reverse complement strand
CCTGGGCTTCCATACCACCTCAGCAGTGCCACAGACTGATCACCTCCATGCCACGCCGAATTGAGGCAGTAATTAAAGCAAAAGGAGCCCCTACCAAGGATTGAGTACATACACAGCAAATGAACATACTTTCCAGAAGGCCAACAATTCACTAAAAATGTTGTTTTTTCTTGGTCTTATGAAGTATTCTAATTTGTTGAGATTGAATTGATGAATTGATTAGTGAATTGGTGGGTTTTTGTTAAATGTGAGCCAAAAGAACCAAAGACTTAACATTCATCAACATCCACAACATTCTAATTTATTGAGATTCACCTGTATGTTCAAATGATTAACCTCCAATTTACCTAAGAGTGTGTTCTGCAGCCTCAACTTTACTGAGCCCTGCCTGATGTGGCTGGAAGAAGAGGCGGTTCATGTTGGCCAGCTCCACCTTATCATAGTCAAACAGCAGCAACTGCAGGGGAAGAAATCACAGACACAGCAAAAAGACGCATGACAGTCTGTTACTGCAGAGCCAAAGCATGTCTCTGGGGTTTATGCTATTGGCTTTCCTCCTGTACTCAGATTGGCAACACACACTACAAGAATACGGGGCTTGAAGAATGCACCAGTTTTAACTGAAAAACATTAAGGATGCACTCTACAGATAGGCCAAATCGGTGCATCTTTACATTTGATTTATGCATCCTACTGCATATAATAGACATATGCATTAAGGAATGAGGAAAGGTGCATTACCTTACCAATGCCACATCTGGTGAGCATTTCTGCAGTGACACTCCCCACTCCTCCAACTCCCACCACTGCTACAGCATACGAGCGGATTTTCTGAAAATGACAGCAGGTGGATAGTGGTCATCTAAACAGGAACAATCAGTTAACGCTATAAAAGTCTCTTTTACACATGTTTACCTCATAGTCTTGGACTATGCCCATCCTTTTGAGTGCCATCAGACGACTGTGAAATATTAAACAAAAAATTAAAGTGACTGTCGTACCGGTTTAGTCTTCCATATGTTCAAAAACAAGTCAGTGATAATACATATACACAGCAACATCAAACTGCTTACCTGTATGGATTTGAGTCTACGACTTCAGCACTCATTTTGTCAATTTTTGGTCTGAGATGATGTTCAGCATCACTTTGCTTCTGTTTGGATTTAATTAGTTCATTTTCTAACTCACGGATTCGCAGCTTTAGTTCCTCAATGGTAGCCATTTCTTCTGTGAAAATCCTGTTTGATAAACACGAGTTGAAATAATCCGATGGGGGTAAATAAAGTACAGCAATGATTAAAATTAATGTACACGTCTGCACTGTTAGAAATCAGCTGGCGAAGAATGTGTCTGGATATTGAGTCCGGAATGAAACACAGAGTTCACAGGAACGAAAGTTCCTACAATGAATGATTCCAGCAAATCGTCCGAACAGTTATGTTAAAGGTAAACGAACTGTTTAAAACCTGAGGCGACATATTATTAAATAATATAAATCCTACAAATATACCACATGTATACAAGTAAACACTTACTACAATTTATTACGCTTAGTTTGACTTTTTTCAAGTTGAAATTGTGGGAGCCATGAAAATATTATTCTAAATATTATTTATAATTAACAATATTACAATTTATTTATAGTTCTAAATATTTTTTTCATGTAAACAATTCGGATTTATGAGCCGGTTAAATCAATTAATCATTGAAATTATTCATTGGATTCGAAATCAATTCGCTTAGAAATCGCACCTCGCTAGAATCTGAAAATAATTAAAAATAATTACATGTTTTCTTCTCACTTTCAAAAACGCCCTATAATAAAATTAACTTGAATTTAACCTTTATATTTTCATTTGTGCCGTTACAATCCTCCAGTCCTGTGGGTGGCGGTCATAGATTTCAATATTTTCTCTCATTTCACCATAGAAACATAAGTGAAGCGGAAGTTATTTTCAGAGCTGATGGCGCGAATGACTGGAATAAGGTTTAGATTTTCAAAATAAAATACAGACAGATTAGCAACTGAATTATTCTCCTGTTTTATACAAGAGATGTTTCTATGTGTCTATGTGCAGAAGTGATAAAAACTAAGTTGATATGAGATCGACGTTTTTTAGAGATTAATTTTAATTTCGTATTCACTGCGCAGCAGCGCAAGTCTCTGCTCTGTTTCGCGGTAAGTCTTCATTTGTTATTATGAGTGTTTGTTTAGGTTATTTTCTTTTGATACATTAAAAAGACACGCAAAAGAGTATTTGCTTTTGGAGCTGTGCAACAGTTTGACAGTTTGATATCTTGCTGGCCTTGTTTATGAGATTATCAAAACAACCTACAATGAAAAGCCTATTGTTCATTATTAGTGTCACAATCTTAAATGCCATCCAGTTTTTTTTTTTTTATTAATTTGCCATTTACTTTATGTTAAACCTAATAAAACATAAAAAATATACAAAATAGTATTACATTAGGATTAACACTGTGAGATACTTATTAGCTTATGTTTACATGTTTCATAATGACAATAATCCTTCCACGTTTGTTTTCACATCATGCAGATTATATTCCACCATGTCAAAAGGCAACAAGGATGTGTACATTGTGAAATTTATTGAACGCAATGGACAGAAGAGTGATCTGGCTCTCCAAGCCTTTAAGGTGATCATAATATGTCATTCTTGTTAAGATCTGTCACTAAGTGCTCCTTATATCTTATAATATCCTTTGAACCTTAATATTACTACATGACATCTTTTGTTCATGTAATCATATGCTTATCTTCAGGCAATAGTGGAACTGCAGTCAGAGAAATATGTGCAGACGGTGGATGAGGAAGCCGCACTAGAGCTGGACCACAATGACAAGTCCCTGTTTGTTTTCAGTGACTTCACCAGCAATGCCTTTGACCACTGCAGAAGGGTACGTTTGTGTGACGATTCATTTATGATGGTGCATATCAAACAGTGTTAATAATCAAAAGCTGAGAGTGATGTGTAACTTCAGTTTTAAAGGGTTAGGCTGCCCAAAAATGAAAATTCTGTCATTAATTACTCAGCATCATGTCATTCCAAACCCGTAAGACCTTCATTCATCTTTGGAACACAAATTAAGATATTTTTGATGAAATCTGAGAGTAAAAATGTAAATGTTGTTACTGTCAATAATCTTACAAAACTGTATGTATGTCATATTTGCAGCTGGGATGCAGGATTGTGAGTCCTCTGGTAGTGCTGTTCTGTCTGCAGAAGCAGAGATGTGTGCCCAAAGCTGAGCAGCCTGTGTACAACATGGCCATGGCTGATGTCACTATCTCCTGCACAAACCTTGACAAAGAGGCACGGGTAAGGAGAAAACATTTATGATTATTCTGATGCATATTTGTTTATGTATAAAGTGGAACTGAAGTGGTGAAATAATTACATCTGTATGTGCAGTTCTGCACGACACATAAGCAGCTCCTTTCTTGTTCTTGTAGAGTGAAGTGATGGATCTTGTCCAGTTGATGGGTGGACGGGTCTACCGTGATCTCAATGTGTCCGTTACTCACCTGGTTGCAGGTGAAGTGGGAAGTAAGAAATACCTGGTGGCTGCAAGTCTTGGGAAGCCCGTTCTTTTGCCCAGCTGGGTCAAAGCATGCTGGGAAAAGTCTCAGGAGAGGTAACATCTATATAGTCAAAGTCACCATAGTATAAGCAGGGCTCCAGACAGTGACTAAAACAGTCACGTTTGTGACCAAAAATGTTAATTTTCAAGTGATGTTTTTGCTGAGGTCACCACTGGTGACTATAGAAATTTACGTGTTATGACTTAAAAAAAATCTAGTTCCTGTAATGCGTGTAATTCCTTTTTTCCTGATTGTTTCGCGATCACATCATGTAATAAACAGAGATGATGCGCATAATAAGTTTTAGTGGAAAAAGTCTTTCAAACAGTCCTCAACTCTGCCGAACAGCAGCATTAACGGCACACCTGCTAAACGCAGGCCCAGTTGTGCATCGTGAGAGATATCGAAAAAGACAAAATGACAGAGACGTTCAGAGAAGTAGTGTCCACTACAACAGGTAAAGCTGTCAGCTGTGTGGATATTGGCAACGTCATTAACAGTTCTCATTTATAATCATCATTACTAATATTGCTTCTTGTTATCAAGATCTTATTAGTCTATATGCTGTGTTCTGGTAATGGGTAGACTTCATATTATTTGTTGCACACTTGTTATCCAGTAATCGTAAAAAATAATGTAATAAACAAGTCTTTGTGGCTGTATGTAGTTTTTAAGTTGGAAAAGACATTTAGTTACTTAAAGTGAGTCCACTTTAAAGGAGAAGTCCACTTCCAGAACAATGATTTACAGATAATGTACTCACCCCCTTGTTATCCAAGATGTTCGTGTCTTTCTTTCCTCAATCGTAAAGAATTTTTTTTTTTTTTTTTTTGAGGAGAACTTTTCAGCATTTTTCTCCATATAGTGGACTGCTATGGTGCCCCAAGTTTGAACTTCCAAAATGCAGCTTAAATGCGGCTTCAAACAATCCCAAATGCGGTTGTAAATGATCCCAGCCAAGGAAGAAGGGTGTTATCTAGCGAAACGATTGGTTATTTTAAAAAAAAATAATAATACAATTTACATACTTTTGATGTCAAACTGCATTTAAACTGCATTTTGGAAATTCAAACTCAGGGCACCATAGCAGTCACTTATATGGAGAAAAATCCTGAAATGTTTTCCTCAAAAAACATAATTTCTTTACGACTGAAGAAAGAAGGACATGAACATCTTGGATGAGTACATTATCTGTAAATTTTTGTTCTGAAAGTGGACTTCTCCTTTAAGTTCCCAAAACATCTGGATGAGACATAACACATGACAGACAGTTACAGTGTTATAAAAAACAAATAAAACACATTCATTTTGTGGCACCTAAAAAAATAATTTGGTGCCCAAATTTTTCTTATAGGAGCCAATGGCTCCTTACTCATCTTTTTTTTTTTTCTTTTGTCTGGAGCCCTGATAAGTCACTGTGAAATCAAAATTTATAGCTTTTTGACAATTTACAGTTTTTCATGTAGTATTGCAATGTTGTTATATGTGACCCTGGCCCACAAAACCTCTTAAGTAGCACTGGTACATTTGTAGCAATAGCCAAAAATACATTGTATGAATCAGAATTATCGATTTTTCGTTTATGCCGAAAATCATTAGGGTATTAAGTAAAGATCATGTTCCATGAAGATATTTTGTAAATTCCAGATTTTTAAATAGTTGTATCTCAGCCAAATGTTGTCCTATTCTAACATCAATTGAAAGCTTTTTTTTCAGCTTTCAGATGATGTATAAATCTCAATTTTAAAAAATTGTCGCTTATGACTTGTTTTGTGGTCCAGCGTCACAAATATATCTGTCTCTGTCTCTTTTCCCCACAGTGTTTTTCATCACTCTGAGCTGAATACGGAGGACTATCAGTGTCCAGTCCTGAAAGGTTGTACGGTGTGTGTGACAGGACTCTCTACTGTGGAGCGTAAAGAGGTTCAAAGGTTGTGTGAGCAGAATGGAGGCAACTACACAGGGCAGCTCAAGATGAATGAGTGCACTCACCTCATTGTCAGTGAACCCACAGGTGACCCCATAATCTCTCACTGATGTCATCAGTGTGTTTTGGGACAGTCCTAGCATGTTCTTCACTTCATTTTATGTGTTGCGTTTCAGGTCAGAAATACGAGTTTGCTCGTAAATGGAACGTATACTGTGTGTCCCTGCACTGGCTGTTTGATAGCATTGAGAAGGGCTTCTGTCAGGATGAGAGCAGGTATGCTGTGGAGCGTGGACAGAAGAGAGCAGAAGAGAAGGCGGGCAGACCCAACACCTCCACTCCTACAGGACCCAGCAGGAGCAAAGAGGGTGAGACATTGTTTTATTGTTCGCTTGAAAGATATTGTTGTACGCCTTACTGATACAAAACTATTGAAAAATAGTTGTTGTTTTTTTTAAGAGATTAATTATTTCAGTCAGCCAAGATGCATTAAATTGATTAAAAGTGACAATGAAGATGTTTTATCATGTCAACTTTTTATTCAAAGAATCTTTTTTTTTTTTATTACAATTTCTACTAAAATTAAGCAGCACAGTAAATTTTTGTTTGTAAATATAAATAATGATGAGAAATATTTTTGTGCACCAAATCAGCATATTAGAATGATTTCTGAAGGATCATGTGACACTGAAGACTGGAGGAATGATATCTGAAAATTCAGTTTTGCTATCATAGGAATGAATACATTTTATATTATTTAAAAAAGAGAACCTTTATTTTCAATTGTAATAATATTTTGCAATGTTACTGTTTTGCTGTATTTCTGATCAAATAAATGCAGCTTTGGTGATCACAAGACTTTTTTTTTTTCATCTTATGATACCAAACTTTAAAAGCTAGTGTGTATATTGACTATACACAAGTTAGAGTTACAACTTTTTTTAATTTTTTTAATAAAAAAAAATTTTTTTAATAAAAAATTAAAGTATCACCTGAATAGATCACAATTATGTCTGGTTCATTAAGTTTACACAGTATATTTCTTTGTGTCGTTTGTTTGTGCAGAAGGTCCCTCACTTCTGGGATTGAGCCATATTTCCAATGTCAGTATGAATGTCAATGAAACGGCCCTTACTACAGCTGGAATCAGCCACATAGAGACTCCTGATCCAGTCGACTCATTTGACATCACTGTTTGTCGAGTTGATGATCTGTTGGATGGCTGTAAGGTTAGTTTTACTAAAAAATGGGTCTTTTGGGAAATTGTTTAGGTTAAAAGTCTGAATGATACCCTGCATTTGTTGCATTTGTGGGAAATTAAGCTTTGAATCTGACATTTAAAAAATCATTGATTTGTTTTTCACCCTTTTTTTGTCTTGTAGTTATACCTGTGTGGCTTATCAGGAAAGAAACTAGAGAAACTGCGGCGGATGGTGAACTCTGCTGGAGGGCTGCGGTTTAACCAGCCCAGCCAAGAGCTGACACACATAGTAATGGGTGAACCAGACCAGGGGGTCAAAGTCTTCCTTGACAAAGCCACTCACAGGTTAGTCTAAATCCATGTCAGAATATTGTTTTGGTTTTTATATTTTATTGTCCCATCAAACAGTGTTTAAGATCTTATAATGAGGACCTCTGAGGAAGAACTAGTTGCCAAATACGGAAGGTTCATGGTATATGTCATTCAGATGGACCCTTGCTGTCTAACTTGGCTTCCTTGGCCAGAATAAGGTGTGCTTCTCAGACATGTGTTCTTCTCCTTAGACCCCATATAGTGACTGTGCAGTGGTTGCTGGATAGTTTCTCTCGTGGTTCCTTGCTCCCAGAGGATGGCTATTTTCACCCCTCCTTCCTGCCCCCGGCTCCAGCCGCTGTTGATATGCCTGCTCCTCTTAAAGCCGCCCCCCGTGCCTCCAGGCCCTCTGTAGCTCCCCCACCTGCCCCTAGTCCTGGCCGACAAGCCAGAGCGGAAGAAGACCTGCTATCACAGTACATGGAGACTGACCAGACTGTGGGTGAGTTGATAAATATTTAAACCCTCTTCTGTCTACCCCTGTCTGTCTCCCACATTTTTTCCCTGTCTTTCTTTCCTGTAGTAGAGCTGCCTCAGGCTGGCAGTAGTACCAGCAGCAGGCAGAGCATTTTGCTTCCAGAGCCTCCACCTGCAGGGAAGGACTCTACCTTGGTTGAAACATCAGAGGCTGGCCTGTTTTCAGGGAAGCGCTTTATCTTGGTCGGTTTTGGAGCTGAGGCTGAAGCGCAGCTCTCAGAGCTAGTCATGGAAAACTCTGGGAAGATCTTGGTGGGACGCTCGAGAGCTGTGGCGCATTACGCCATTGTGCCACTGCTGGGATGCGATGTGGAGGCCACTGTAGATGAGGTCGCAACGGATACCTGGCTGGTAAGAAAGACGCATTTGAGTTTATGTACAGACAGGATGCTGCTTAAATTACTAATGGACTGTGTTTGTGTGTTTGTTCAGGCCATGTGTGTGGAGCAGCAGTGTGTGTTGCCACTAGCCTCTCATCCACTGTTCACTCCAGTAGCGGTGAGGGAACGCTTCTCTCCTCTCAAAGACTGTGTGCTGTCTGTCAGTCAGTTCACTGGAGCTGAGAGAGAGTCTCTCATTCAGCTAGCCAAATACCTGGGAGCAAGGTGAGACCTTTTGCTCGCTGTCCTCACCTTCTGGGAAGTTTCAAGTTTTATGTCTTCCTCAGTTTTTTTTTGTCTTGTTTTACAATATAAATATTAGGGTGGTCAGTTTAATGCATTAACTTAATTAGTTATGAAAAAATAATGTGATTTTAAAATATTTTAATGCAGTTAACGTGCTGGCCCTGCCCCCAGACCTGTACATCATCTTAGGTTTTATATAGTTGACCATTGATAAGTATGATGCAGTAAAACAACTCCATAAATGCAGTTGTGCCCTAAAATTCAAGATATCAGTGCAAAAAATGCCCTTATATGCGTTTTGTCTCTTTTATCACATATCACAATATCATGGGCTGCAAGACCACTATGACACAAGTGCTTGATTTTGTACCGATCTAACACAAGCTTAAATGTGATATCAGGGCTCTAGAGTGCGACCAGTTTGGTCGCAAATGCGACCTAATTTCTCAATAGTGCGACTAAAAAAAATTTGAGGTCGCACTGGTGCGACCAGCCGTTCGAGGGCAAAAAAAAAAAAAAAGTCTTCGTGACTGGTTCAGCGATCGTGGTCTAAACCAATCAGAGATAGTGAAGGGAGTGTGGGAAGACCATGGCCAGCATTTAGCGATGTGCCGATGGCGGTTATATCCGTGGGCGCTGCGGATAATCCGCGGGTCGGGTGGGTAGGGTAATAAAAAATTGCATTCTGATTATTTGCGGGTGGGTAGCGTGTGGATGAGATAAATCAACAATGACGCAAATATTAACTAAATTAACAAAATGTGACCCCGTTTTAAATACTTTTTTCATCAGGCAAACAATTTCATTTATGTGTGTGTGCGTGTGTGTGTGTCTGTTCACCTGTTCGAAAAGTTGTGACAGAAAAGGTGACATTCCAGATAAAGTTTGAAGGGAGTTACGCCTGTGTTAATGCTGTTGAGTAGGGTAATATGCAGTGGTGTAGTGCAGAACCCGCATACACCCATTTCTTTAACAGTCGGCTTTGCGTATACCCACTTCTAAATGCCCTCTGATGCGCATCATTCAGTAGTGTCCTGCATTAGCCAAGATTATGACGGGCCACCATTTGTAATTAAATCGTATGTGAATAAATGCAAATATTCACTCAAATCACCCAGTAAAGACGGTAAGGACCGTGGCGCCCGCTTCCTTTGAAATATGTTTGATGATTGCTCCTGATGCGCCTGCGCCACCACTAGATTTGCTGCCTGTTCATACGCGAGAGCATGTCAAGGGAGCCACGCCGAGTATTAAAATAAGAATTATTATTGATTACTAATTTGAATCAGTACATTATAATGAAAACAATACATTAAAATGTAAATAATTAGACTTTCACAATCAGAAATTTCTTAAATTGTGTGAACCCCTGTAAACTTTTGTCCAAGGATCCAGTAGGCGTTCAAACACCCAACCGATTTCATCAGAGATTGAGGAGAGTCACGTCCAGATGTCAATTAACGTTATTCTTTTTAGTGTGGATTTGGCTTAAAAGCACGAGTGATTATAAGCTTATATAAGTGTGCAGGGATGTGCAGATCAGCTGAGTCTGCTGTTAAAAATGAACCATCCATTCATATCATCATGCAAAAATAAGAATTAGAATAATTGTAAATGGCGATTAAATACGATTCGGTCGAAAATTTGGGTGCGCCTAACTTTTGTGCTGGTGCACCTAAGAAAAAAAGTTAGGCGCACCTGTGCAACCAGTGCAAAAAGTTAGTCTAGAGCCCTGGATATTATACAACAGTTCATTAAATAAGAAGTTGATATTGTGTTATATTATAAACACAATATTATGTGTTTTTGCTCAGTTTTGCAAAGAACATACCTTTAAAGCCATAGCAGAATTGTTGTATGTCTCCGAGCAACACAGCGGTGTTTAGTTTCTGAATTAATTGCCGTTTTGGACGACTTGTGTGAACCAGTAATTCAAAAACCCATTCATAAAGAGAGCCATTTACTTAATTCCTGAATGAATCAGCTGTTTGAATGAATCGAATGAATGAATGACTCATAAAGACATTTACCAGCATCTGCTGGCAGATTTAGTTTCTTATTTAAAGTATCATTTCATTTAAAAAAAAAAAAAAAAAATTAAATGAGAATAAATTAGTCAAAGTGTCATTCTGTCATCACTACTCACCCTCATGTCATTTAAAATCTTTCTTTTGTGCAATATAAAAGAAGGTATTTTAAAGACTGTTGATAACAAAGCTGTTTTTGTTGCCAATAACTTTAATTGAGTGAACTTTTATGTCCCATAGTTTACATTAAGATGTTGCAGCCTAAATGTTATAAATTTTATGTTGAATCAAATAAAATATTTCTTTCTAAAGCTACAATTTGCAATGTCTAATTGATACTTTCTCATTTAACCCCAAATTAGCTTTAAATAATCTTTTTTGAGTATTTTCACAGTCACATTTATTTAGTGATAAAACATCATGTAATTTATTCGGTTTAAAAAATTTTAATCGACTGACAGCCCTAATAAATATATAAACATCCTTAAAATCAAGATACATTTACTATTACATTTTGTTTCCTAAAAAAAAAAGTAATTTCATCTTTAAAACAAGAAGAAAAATTAGCTAATTTTTCCTTTGTAAATGTTATTTTTCTAACCCCACTGACAGATGTTCTTGTGTTAATCTTAAAATCACTTCATTTTGATAAGTTTTTGTGTGTCCCATTCCATTTGTTCCTTGAAATTTCTTTACTTTACCCTAAAAAGTTTTAAATTTACTCTCACAAAACTTGCAGAAACCCAACCTATAGAAAAAAAACACAGCAAACCTAGAACTCTGGCATTTGCGCAACTGCAGTTTTAACTGCATTTAACCATTACAGAGCTAATCTAATGATTTCTTTTTTCTCTCCTCTACACATCCCTCTGCAGTGTTCAGGATTACTTTGTGCGGACTGCTAATCAGAGAAAGGGAATGCTGGCCAGCACTCATTTGGTACTACAGACTCCTGAGGGCACCAAGTACCAGGCTGCTCAGAAATGGGGTCTACCAGCAGTCACAATCCGCTGGGTTTTAGAGTCTGCCAGAACAGGGAAGCGTGCTGATGAAGGACGATACCTGGTTGACCTGCCACCTTCTCCAGGTTAGTCAGAAGTAGAAATATGATGAATTTGTTTGAGTTCTCATTAAAAACCTGTTGTGATGGAGTTCTGATTTTAAGCCTGAAGTTTGATTTTGACTGACTTAAAGTGTTAGTTCACCCTAATGTTGTTTCAAACCCGTAAGACCTTCGTTCATCTTCCGAACACAAGTTCAGATATTTTTGATGAAGTCTGAGAGCTTTCTGACCCTGCATAGACAGCAATGTAATTACCACAGTTAAGGGCCAGAAAGTAAGGACATTGATAAAACAGTCCATGTGACATTAGTGGTTCAGTATCATACACTAAATGTCATACACCAGTATAAAATACCACTTGGACGCCTAATGTCACTCTCTCTTTGTGATTTTTACATAGAGAGAACTGAGGACAGTTTTGTGGGAGCTTCTCAGAAAGATCCGCCACCTCTGCGCCTCCTTCAGCGCTCTCCAGAGCTACCACTGCTGGGCCCACAAAATAGCGCTGCCATCACCCCTCTGGACACAGCTCGCTTTCAGAGCCGCACCGTCCGCTCAGCAGTCAGAAAGTTGAAACAGGAAGAGGAGGAGCAGGTGGATGTCGCCACCCCAGGACAGGAGGAGGCTAAAGGAGCACAGCAGAAAGATTCTTCCCTCCATCTAGACACTCCCTCTCGGTTCCTAAGCAGGGACAAACTCTTTGGACCCTCATTTAACACAAAGGTGAGCTGGAAATGGGAGGGGATCTAATTTTAATTTAAGAAAACATCATTTGCTTTTTGGAATAGGTGCTGTTTCTCTTTTCAGATGTAGAGGGTTTAGCCAATCATAAGAAAGTCGATTTACATATAGAATTACATGTAGAGGGTACAATGACAAAACCAGTCTTAATTCTACGAGTCAGAGAGAAGTAAACAGTGATTAAGATAAAACTAAATAACTATGTTTTTTAATATGGTGGTATGTCTGTGTTGTAGGATGTGTTTGACCATTTACAGACTCCTGGTAATAAGCCTCAGCAAGGTCAGGGGGCAGAGACTCCTCTGTCTGAGGTCATTGAGAGGAACCTTAAAGCTGCAGTTGCCAACAGTAACCGCAGCCATGTCACAAGCCTTGCTGCTATGACTGCCAGTCCACAACTGGGAAAAGAGCCTGAACCTGAGGTACACACAGTCATAATCATATACACACACAACCTCTATGTGAATGCAGATATATACAGGTGTGTCTATGTCATGCAGGTGGAGCAGAAGGCTGCAGCTCCTCTCAGTGGGGTGGTGGTGTGTGTAAGCAAGAAATTAAGCAAGAAACAAAGTGAACTCAATGCAGTTGCCGCCTCTCTGGGCGCAGACTTCAGGTATATGCCAATCTACAACTAACAATGCCATCTGAGATGTTGGTAAGAGATATACAGTTACAATCAAAATTATTCAACCCCTCAGAAGCTACAAGGTTTTCTGAAGATACAGGACTTCATAAAAATTGCATCCACAACAGTTTACTGGCATTTTAAAAGTGATAATGTCAATATATCATTTAGTAATTTTGAGTTATAGTATTTTTTTAATAACACAGCTATTTCATAATTATTCAACCCCTATTGAACATTGCTGTTTTAAGTCACTTATTTTTATAGTAGGGAACAAAGTTGTCTTATAACATAATTAAGCTTTTAGAAACTCTATTCAAAAAACAGAATTAGCTTGGTGTGTTGCACATGCATACAGTTAGCCCATGCATGTGCTGAAGTTGAGTAGCCAATATGGTAAAGTTAACGGAGCTCTCACAAAAGCTGCAGAAAAGAAATGGTTTTCTTATATTAGAAAGTCTAAGGTTACATGAAGATTTCCAAGACATTAAAAGTTCCTAGAGACACAGCCTGCAGTCTTTCCTTAGTTTAAAGTGTGTTGTACCAGAAACAAACAAAAAAAGCACAATATCATAAAATGTTTGATCAGAGCAGCTGAGAAAAACCTGCAATGTACAGCCAAAGACTTGCAAGATGACCAGACAAAAGGGGGAAAAACATTTCAATGCAGTGTATAAGAAGAACACTAGACAAGCATGGTCTTCATGTTGAGGCATCTTGCCGAATACCAGTCTTGACCAAAAAGAGCAAAAGGGCAGA
>JAHKKF010536700.1:0-15912 GCA_019740295.1 Labeo calbasu | reverse complement strand
CTCAATTCTGATTTTATATTGCACAATTTTGAGTTGGTCTCACAATTCTTATATTTTATATCACAATTCTGAGCTTATATTGCAGAATTTTGAGTTTGCCTCAGAATCTGAGTTTATATCTCGCAATTATGGGTTGATATTATGCTATTTTGAGTTCATCTAACAATTTTGAGCTTATATCTCACAATTCTGGGTTTATATCGCACAGTTTCAAGTTGGTCTCAATTCTGAGTTTATATCTTACAATTTTCGGTTTATATATCTAACAATTCCAGGTTTACAGTAAGAAAAAATAAATGGCTATGTTCCAGCCAAACTTCCTGTACAGCAAGTATATCAATACAGAACAGAAAACAACACATGGGATCTTGAATCCAATTTTGACACTTTTTCTGCATTAAAATAAGCACAGAGGTGACTCAAACAGTATCAAAGCCCTCTTAAGCAAAGTACACCATCTCTGCTGCTCTCAAAGTTGCTGTTTGTCTGCATTAGGCGCCAGTGGGTCTAATATCACATACTTGTTTCAGTATACATGAATCATGACTTCTAAGAAAGCTGCACCAGTACGTTGTCCCTGCTGGTTTTCACTTTTAAGAAAGAAGCCTACTTTTGACTAGCCCTTTTCATCTTTATTTGCTTTGGAGTAGCTTTTGTTTCAGCGCGCGTTCTCTGTGACACAAGACGGCTGTGGCGTTGGAAGCGGGTTTGTGCCAATAGCTTGTACACTGCACCCACTGGTCAGTCATTAGCTCCGCCCAACGTCCTCTGTGATGTGTTTTAAAGCCTTGAAACAATAATCCCAAAAAACAAGATGAAACAAAAGCCGTCTGATTTAAAAAAGGAGGCAAATCTCCATTAATACACAGCTCATTAGAAATACCGTTGCGTCGCTATCAGCGGCAGGACGCCTGTGGTGTGGTCGGGGAGCGCTGGCATTATCATCCAACTGCACATTGGCAGCAGTGCTCCCAGAAAAAAGGGTGTCTACCCCGTTGACCAGTGCTAATCAATCTGTGGAAGTGCATCTGTCTTTTGTTAACGCCTAAAAGAGTGAAAACGTTCGTCTAGCCGTACCCTATTAGCACCATTGTTCTGGTTTATCGGCGCAACGCAGGCTTCGTACGTTCGCTTTCGCACCTTACTCTCTTAGTTGATGTGGAGTAATTCAATACGAAAGAAGTCAAAGGTTAAAACCCAACATTTTCAAATGAAGAAGGGCGGGTGACAGCAGTCATCAATCTGAAAAGAGGAGCGAAAGGGGAATTGCTTGTTGTTGGACATTAGACAGACAATATAATGTCGTTTCTGTAGGCGTGTAGACGGTAATAGATGGATATTGTGCGAATTGCTTCCTTAGTATTAAATATTAACAGTCAGAGCATGAATACACAAGACTTTTGAGGAAAAAAGGCACGTTATCAGAGCTGGGAAACACTTCTGATGGACAAAATGCTCCAACGTGTGCCATTTGAACAGATTGGGCTTCATATCTCATCATATCAGTCAACCAAACTTGGCATAATCATAGAGATATGAAAATAATATTCAAATATTTTGGCAAAGTGTAAGCTTAGTGACAGCTAAGCCAGCGCCGTCGATAAGAAAGTTAATATGCTTTTTCCTTTTTGATATCTCCGTCTTTTGGCTCTCTTCATTTGGCACAATCTTATCAAATCTAGAGGCTATTTTTCCCCTTCTGCTAATCCATCGCCAGTAGTTCTGCCGTTCCTCTGGAGCAAAGAGAAAGAAAAAAAGAGACGGGGGAGAGAAAGACGTGGTTTGGTCCCAGGCTGTTATTGAGGGCTCAGATTGGGCCTGGCACTGGGGATAAGAGAGAAATAATTATCCAGCCTGCTGAAGCATGACAGCCTCTCTCTTCACCCAGAGTGAAGGAGATGAAGCATTATGTCAAAAAATCAGCTCGCAAAACACAGACACATCTTGACACCGCCATTCCGAGTATCACTTCGTGTTAGGAGACACTTGAGAACTGCTGGTCGACTTTTCGTGATTGACAGCTTTGACGGGATCTGTCTTCCGGCTTGCGGTTGGAGCTCAACGTATCGAATGCATCTTGGTCAACACAAGTTTTAGGATGTACGAATGCATAAACAGGAGACATGTTCGCATTTGGGATGTCCAGGTTTCTCCCAAACACATTCGTGACCCTGAGGGACCTAAGATTTGAAAGACTTTTAGGTACAAAATATTACTGAACTTGGGAAGACATACAGAATTCTGGCATGAAACTCCAGCTCAATCTGACCTGGCGACATCACTGTCACATGGCAGCTGATTGGTTCTCTCCTGTATTGGTAGCCAATGAACTCACTGCTCAGTATTCAAATACCTGGCTTTTGTTTGCTGTAGCAATTTGCAGCGCACTTCAGAAACCCTCCACCTTCCCCAGCTCCACCTGTATAGATCTGCTACGGAGTGATTCATGTATGCTATATGGGAGTTATTCATGTGTTATACGTGCAGCAGCAAGTGTTTCTTACATGCTTACAGCAGCATGTTGTGGATGTACTGGCAGTACAGCGTAGCAGATCTATTCCACCAAGACCAAATACATTAACACTGTCACGTACATTACCATGCCCATCCCTCTGAAAGTTGTCATGACAGAAATAAAACCAACATCTCTTGTTCCAAAAATCTCTCTTCTCCGTTCTTGCTCTTGAAATGAAATTCATTATTTTTCCCTCTCAAAACACATGCCATTTTCTCCATAAGATCTGGCTCACATTGTGCTAACGTCTTTCATCCCTCCCTACCACGTGAAATCACGGTCAGACGTGTGTGCCTGCTCTCTCCATCTCTCCAGGAAAGAAAAGAAACCAATCAAAGCAGAAATGGATTTGCAGCCAGAGACTACAGGCATTGACGGAAGGGGGGGCCGGTGTGTCCTAGTGAATTGAAACCTGGCGTCGGCCGTATCCGCTTCAAGGTCTGTGTCTCTTGTGCCTTAGTGGCGGGGTTGTGAACTGTGACAGCCACCGTTTCAGGTTGAAGCATATCAGAGATGAGCTAGACCACCCTTTCAGACGTCACGTCATTCAATTCTCTCTCAACACACAGAACTCAATACTTGTCAATAGAGAAAAGGACAGACTGAGCTTCGAGAGGACAAGAACACTCATAAACAACACTTGAGACAATGTCAGCTGAAGGTTTCAAATTATGGAGATTTGAATCATTTTACTGGCTCAATAAATTGTCCTTTGGTATTTCAGGTTTTTCTTAAAGGGATAGTTCTGTCATTAATTACTCACTCTCATGTCGTTCCAAACCTCAAAGATCTTCGATCATCTTTGGAACACAAATTGAGACATTTTTGATAAAATCCGAGTTTTCTGACCCTGCACAGACAGCTACACAACTACCATGTTCAAGGCCCAGAAAGGTAGTAAGGACATTGTTAAAATAGTCCACGTGACATCAACAGAAAATACTCTCTGTGCTCAAAGAAAACAAAAATAACTTTATTCAAGTATTTTTTCAGGTGTCATGGAACCCTTGTGAACACGCATTGAAGGCTGACACTGAAAAGAGGAAATTGTTAAAGTGCCCCTATTATGAATTTCTGAAAATTACCTTTCATGTGTATAACACAGCTCTAAGTAAATGAAAACATCCAGCGAAGTTTTAAATCTGAAAGTGCTCCGTGTATAAAGTTATTGTCTTTCAAAAGAGTCGATTCCGAATCATTAAAATGAGTTGTTTTTAAAACAAATCTTCAGCTGTTTCAAGTTGACATCCATTTGAAACATTAGCATATTGTCCACCCACTTGTTGCACGCACAGACCCGGGAAAACTTGAACCCCCCTGCCTCAAATGTGGAGAAGACGCTGTGCTCTGCATTGTGAAGGTAAATCCATTAGGGTACAGTTAGGGTATGTCGAAAAACTCCCATCTCGTTTTCTCCTCCAACTTTGAAATCATCCTACAACGCTGCAGAAGTACCGACCCTGTGTTTACAAATTGCTTGTGCAAGGAGGGTCAAACACCCTTTACAAAAAAAAATAAAAAATAAAAAAAGAGGTAAAACAGCAATGTAGGGTGATTTTGAAGTTGGAGGAGAAAATGAGATGGGAGTTTTTCAACATACCCTAACTGTCTTGAACAGGAGAGCACAGAGTATGTACAGTATGTGCATCACAGAGCAAAACAAGATGAGCATTTGTGGTTAAAAAGTGTGTAATTATGATGTTTCTTAAGAAAATGACCAATCGTTTTGCTAGATAAGACCCTTATTCCTTGGCTGGGATCTTTTAGAGTGAAACTGCATCTTTAACCTTCAATCCGTTGAGCACCAATGAAATCCACTATACGGGAAAAATCTTGAAATGTTTTGCTCAAAAACCTTAAATTCTTTATGACTGAAGAAAGAGAGACATGAATGAGTCAATTATCAGGAAATGTTTATTCTGAAAGTGGAGTAATGCTTTAAAAATGTTTGCTCTCATGTAGTCTGTAGCATGCAAAATGTATTTAATTTAGTTGTGTGTGTGTGTGTGTGTGTGTGTGTGTGTGTTGTGTTGCTCCACGCAACTTGTAGGTCTCTGGCTAACCGGCTAACAGCAACATCTGTTCGCTCGCAATTGTCTAGAAATGTGTCGTGCGTAGGTGTACAAACTGCTGTGCTTTATATACGTTTCTGCACTGGGCTAACGCATATACCATGGCTGTTTGGGTGTTTACCACCGAGCTGTGGGCTAGAGTAATGGTGATGGGCATTCCATTTCTGAAATGCGCTGCACGCAGTAGACCAATCACAACAGACTGGCTCATCGGACCAATCACCGCAGATTAGTGTCATGCAAAGGAGTGGTTTGGACAAATGACTCGTTGAGCGAATCTTTTGGGAGTCATTGAGCAAGAAAGGTAAAAATAAATGCATATTATAAGACAATAAAAGTGTTTTTGACCTTGCATGCAGGTCAACCTGTTGTTGGGGATTCCCAAAACCAAAATATGAACCTTTCATAATCTATAATAGGAGCACTTGTTCTTTTTTTTGCTCTTTGTGCACAAAAGGCCTTCTTGTGGCTTCATTACGGTTGAACCACTGATGTCACGTGCACTATTTTGACTATGTCCTTTCTGGGCCTTGAATGTGTCAGTTGTGTTGTTGTCTATGCAGGGTCAGAAAGCTCTTGGATTTCAGAAAAAATATCTTAATTTGCGTTTCGAAGATGAACGAAGGGCTTAACAGTTTGGGACGACATAAGGGTGAGTGATTAATGACAGAATTTTCATTTTTGGGTGAACTATCCTAATATATCTTGGCAAATAAATCAGAAAACTTTTTTTTTTTTAAACACACCCTAAAATATGAAATGTGAATTTTAAGCATTTCAGACTTTTTTGTTAATCACATAGTTACCTGCACTGAGTAGCTCTGTCTATTTCAAGATTCTGCTCCATGCAACTGTATATTAAACATCAAACATGTTCTGATGCTTTTCACTTTCAGTGTGGACAGAAAAAGACAGGAGAACCTGTTATGTCATGCCTGGTTAGGACATTGTGACTCGTGCTGTCTGGCATAAAGGGGCCATAAAAGCATACCACCGTCTGTATTTGTGTGTGTGTGTGAGAGAGAGTTCCTCTGTGCTTTTAAGTCTCTTTATGTTTCTTCCTGCATTTTCTAATCAGACCACGTAAAAAAATATACTTGATGCACGGAAGGCGAGCGAAAGTCCATCACAGCTCAATTTAAAGTCTGAACTTGGATGCAGCCTCATTTATGAGAGAAATCTGGAGGTCTCAAAGGTCTCGGAAGACAATGTGCTGCAGATATGAAAGAGGAAATGGAGAAATGGAAAACTGATTCAAAAATCATACACTACTGCTCTTTTCTAAAATCTAGTGAGCTGCCTAGTTCAAGGCATTTTGTGATATCAAAGGTAAGGCGAAGCAAAGGCTCTTAGGACACCTAACTTTTCTTCAGTTTTAAGTGAAAATAAGTATCCTTTCTGTTGGAGACAATCCCAGAATGCACTGCAACAAGCTCTGTTAAATAATAATTTCTGGCTGGATTAAGTGAAAAAAATGGATTCAAATTAAACATTTACTTACTGAAATCTAACAATAAAAAGAGTTCAGTGCAATTAATTAATTATATTGTTTTATATAATATTTGAGGAAAAACACCCAATTTGGGTGACTCAAATTTGAGTAACTATTGGGAGTGACTAAAATAAAATAAAATAAAATAAAATCTGATTAAACAATCATTTAACACAATACTGAAACATATCCATAAAAAGTTCAGTGTAATTAAAATTGCATTACTTTACATTATATTTGCATATTCTATGTATTTTTATGCATTTTAGAGTATCATGCTAAATTTTACGTCAAAATGAGTAACCACTGGTAAGGAGAAAATCCCACAATACGCTGCAAAAAGCTTTGAAAATAAAATAAAATAAAATAAAATAAAATAAAATAGTTTTAAACAAATATTTAACTCAACCCTAAAACATATCCATAAAACAATTAATTGTAATTAAAATCACATTAATTTACATAATATTTGTGTATTCTGTGCATTTTTTAATATTAAAAAATGCTGTGCTATATTTTACATCAAAATAAGTAACCACTGGTAAGGAAACAATCCCACAATACACTGCAAGAAGCTTTGCAAATAAAATAAATAAATAAATAAATAAAATAAAATAAAACAGTTTTAAACAAATATTTAACTCAATCCTAAAGCATATCCATAAAACAATTAATTGTAATTAAAATAACATTAATTTACATAATATTTGTGTATTCCGTGTATAAGCGTATCATGCTAAATTTTATGTCAAAATGAGTAACCACTGGTAAGGAGACAATCCCACAATACACTGCAACAAGCTTTGAAAATAAAATAAAATAAAATAAAATAAAATAAAATAAAAAATAAAATAAAATAAAATAAAATAAAATAAAATAAAATAAAATAAATAACTCAATACTGAAACATATCCATAAAACAATTCAGTGTTACTAAAAATGCATTACTTTACATAATATTTGTGTATTCTCTTTTTTATGCATATTAGAGTATTATGCTAAATTTTCACGTCAAAATGAGTAACCACTGGGTTGGAGACAAACCCACAATACACTGCAGCAAGCTCTGCAAATAAAATGAAATAAAATAAAATTCTGATTAATCAAAAATTTAATTAAATACTAAAACATATCCAGAAAACAATTCAGTGTAATTAAAATTGCATTACTTTAAATAATATTGGCGTATTCTCTTTATTTTTATGCATATTATGCCAAAATGAGCAACCACTGGGATAGAGACAATCCCACATTACATTGCAACAAAAAAAATAAAATTAAATTAAATTAAATAAAACAATGAAATGAAATTTAATAAAAATAAATAAAATAAAATAAAAAAAATTTAGTTTAAACAAACATTTAACTCAATACTGAAACATATCCATAAAACAGTTCAGTGTAATTAAAATCGCATTACTTTACATAATATTTGCATATTCTATGTATTTTTATGCATATTAGAGTATCATACTGTTAGCTTAGCAACATGCTAACAACATGTTTAAGAATCACTGATGTAGTTCTCCAAATCAGTCACTTATAAGGGTTCCTTGATAGTTGTAACACTTCCTAAAAAAGCAGCTGTCTACTGTATGTAGCCACCAGGCAGCTCACAATGATTTGGGACAGGACATCGTCCATACAAAAGCTGTCCTGATATTCCATCAGCGCAAAAATGAGAGCGGAAAAAATGTGACACTCAAAAACATGCAGTGACACTTTGAAATATTCAGAAATGATAAAATGATGGGATAAAAAAATGAGAGCGAGCAAGCAAGCATGGCGAGAAAGCTGACACATGTCAGTCAAGACGGCAGATTTCATTTCCTCTCATGAAGCCTTTCGCTCATGCGTGCACACACACACACTGAGCTGCTGTGTTGAGCGGCTGACATCAGCAGACAGCGGCAGGAACATTATTCATTCCGGAGAGAGACGTGTCGTCTGTGACAGACAGACATAAATATCCCATAACACCCTCAGAGGGGTTAATGTGTGTCGATCAGAGAGCATTGAGACAGGGGAACAGAGATGTTCAACAGACAGCAAATGTATCACACATGAACAAGAGCACAGGAACACATGCAACACTCGCACATCCGTCACAACACGTTGAGTACAGGAGAGCGGAGAAGCACCGTCAAGCGGAAATCCTGCTAAATATAGGAAGATACCCGACAGAATCATCTGACATATTCACAAATGTATGAAGTCCTACTGCCTCAAGATCTCGCTAAATTCGAATTGACTTGAATTTTACTTCATATTAGAACAGCTATGGTATCTGACTCGCTGTCATTTCTTTAATATAAGAACTTGTTGATGGCATTATACAAATATTGCTCGAGTATTTTGGTGGATGCACACGAGAGTTTCTCAAAACAACCATTATTATTCCTGTGATTTCAAAGCTGAATTTTTAGCATCATTACTCCATTCACATGATCCTTCAGAAATCATTCTAATATTCAGATCTGCCTGCTTAAAAAATGTTGAATTATTATGTTTTCAGGCTTTTGAAACTGCTCTCAACTGTTTTAAATTCTTGAACAGCAAATCAGCATATTAGAATGATTTCTGAATGATCATGTGACACCGAAGACTGGAGTAATGATGCTGAAAATTTTGCTTTGATCACAGGAATAAATTACATTTTAAAATATATTCAAATAGAAAGCACTAATTTTAAATAATACAAAATATTTCATAATATTACTGCTTTTGCTTTATTATAGATCAAATAAGGCTTGGTGAGCAAAAAAAGATTTCTTTAAAAAACATTAAAGACCTTACTGTTCAAAAACTTTTGACTGGTAGTGTATGGCATGACTTTCTTTTCTGTAAAGGAGGCATAAATGCAATCCAATAACTGGCTTATGTAATATTTTAAACAACAACATTAAACAAACAAAGAAAATGTTGTAACATACTTATTGTTTTTAAAATAAGCTTCTAATGCTCACAAAGTCTGCATTTATTTAATCAAAAATATGATAAAAACTGTATTAATGTGAAATATTGCAATTTAAATTAACAGTTTTCTATTTTAATATATATTTAAAATGTGGAATTCTTGGAACTCTAATCATTTCACCTTTTGTATCACTCCACTTGTGGTATTTCTCACAGTGAGTGTCATGGCGGACACACAAATCTGATATTATTATATAAATAATACTGTTTTTGTGTCACAGAATGTAATTTTAAAGGAGAAGTCCACTTCCAAAACAAAGTGTTCACATATAATGTACTCACCCCCGTGTCATCTAAGATGTTCATGTCTTTCTTTCTTTAGTCGTAAAGAAATTATGTTTTTGAGGAAAACATTTCTGCATTTTTTCTCCATGTAATGGACTGATACAGTGCCCCGCAGTTAAAATGCGGCTTCAAGCGATCCCAAATGCGGTTGTAAACGATCCCAGCCAAGGCAGAAGGGTCTTATCTAGTGAAACGATCAGTTATTTTCATTAAAAAAAAAATACAACTAAAATACTTTTTAATCTCAAACGCTCGTCTTGCCTTTCTCTCCCTGAACTCTGTGAATACTGACTCAAGACAGTTAGGGTATGTTGAAAAACTCCAATCGTATTTTCTCTCTCAACTTCAAAAATCATTTCAAAATCATCCTACATCACTGCAGAAGTACCAACCCAGTCTGTGCAAAGTGAACATGCAAAGAAAATCAAACACCGTTAACAAAAAAGGTTAAACAGCGATATAGACCGATTTCGAAGTTGAGGGAGAACATGAGATGGGAGTTTTTCGACATACCCTAACTGTCATGAACCAGAACAAAGACAGTCCAGGCAGAGTAAGACAAGATGAGCGTTTGGCATTTAAAAGTATATAAATTGCATTATTTTTATGAAAATATCAATTATTATGCTCGATAAGACCCTTCTTTCTCGGCTGGGATTGTTTACACCCACATTTAGGATCGTTTGAAGCTGCATTTAAACTGCATTTTAAAAAAGTTCAAAATCGGGGCACCATATCAGTCCATTATATAGAGAAAAATCCTGAAATTTTTTCCTCAAAAAACAATTTCTTTACGACTGAAGAAAGAAAGACATGAACATCTTGGATGACAAGGGGGTGAGTACATTATTTATAAATAGTTGTTCTGTAAGTGGACTTCTCCTTTAAGAGTTTTTTTTAAGTGAGAACGTACTTGTTTAGACTTCAAATATGCGGTTTGTTAATAAAGATAACGTCTATTTGAAAATTTGCTTTCATGTTTTTGGAGATGTGAGCTTCAGGGGGTCAGCGGCAGTTCAGCCAGATCTTCTGGAATTCGCCGCTGGCTCTGATGTCTCTGTAGTGGTTAAACACGAGAAATAATTTGTTTTGGGTAAATATCTTGGAACATAAAAGTCTTTACTGTCAATTTCGGTCAATTTAATGGATCCCTGCTCAATAAAAGTATTCATTTCTTTTATTTAAAACAATACATATTATATATATAGAGAGAGAGAGAGAGAGAGTCTGGAGGAAGGGTGGAGAAGCTCATAGCCCAAGTTGCTTGAAGTCCAGTGTTAAGTTTCCAAAGTCTGTGATGATTTGAGGTTCAATGTCATCTGCTGGTGTTGGTCCACTGTGTTTTTTGAAAACCAAAGTCACTTCATGCTTCCTCCTGCTGACCAGCTTTTTAAAGATGCTGATTTCACTTTCCAGCAGGATTTGGCACCTGCCCACACTGCCAAAAGCACCAAAAGTTGGTTAAATGACCTTGGTGTTGTTGTGCTTGACTGGCCAGCAAACTCACCAGAGAATCTATGGGGTATTGTCAAGAGGAAAATGAGAAACAAGAGACCCAAAAATGCAGATGAGCTGAAGGCCACTGTCAAAGAAACCTGGGCTTCCATACCACCTCAGCAGTGCCACAGACTGATCACCTCCATGCCACACCAAATTGAGACAGTAATTAAAGCAAAAGGAGCCCCTACCAAGTATTGAGTACATATACAGTAAATGAACATACTTTTCAGAAGGCCAACAATTCACTAAAAATGTTCTTTTTATTGGTCTTATGAAGTATGCTAATTTGTTGAGATTGGGCTTTTGTTAAATGTGAGCCAAAATCATCACAATTAAAAGAACCAAAGACTTAAACTACTTCAATCTGTGTGCACTGAATCTACTTAATGCTTCTTACGTTCCTGGTCGATAAAATGAAGTTACATTATGAAAATAAAGTGATTTGCAACTGCTGTTTGCTGTTGACATGGAAGTGCACCTTTGCATCCAACTCACCCAAACCTTCCTGAATTGAAATTTATCATCCACTACACCTCATGAAATCTTCACCTCCTCGTGAAAAGCCAGAAGTATCAGACAACCAAATTCAATGCAGACAGACTTAACCGAGGCCATACAGCCCTCGCACACAGCACACACTGCTGGCCTTGAGATCCGCTTGCTGTACTAGAGCTTACCTCCAGTCATACTGTGTGCGTATACAGTTTTTTCCCTTGACAGGCCTGGGTAGAAAAATTTATAGCAGTGCATTTCCGCACAAGACGTTCCCAACGTCTACTTCAATCATGGAGTTCTGCCACAAGTAGACTGCGGCGCTGCGCTTTGCTGCGAGCCAGAATTACTTTATTAAATTGAGGAAATGCATAATACACACAGAACGGAATACATAATCACCTCTGAGACTCGTCGCAACAAACCAACGCTGCATATAAAAGACCGACCCTCCTACTTTGTTCGCGACGCTCCGTGGCCAATCAAAATTAATTTATTCTAATGTATTCGCGCAGAAGGTCAATTATCCAAATGATTCAGATTCCGATTGCTCCGGACCTTAGAAGCCAATGAGGCATCTAAAGGGCAGCTGTGCGCTTTTTTTGCAAGGCAAATCGTCCTCTTTTAGTTACAGTTTAGAGACATGTCTCTAAAAAAGCCTTTGTAAAAACGACACTTGCTAATGGCCGCAGAACCGCCCTTTAACAACAACCATAAAAGTACGATTGTTAAACATTAGCTGGCAGTGGTAACGACTGCCGGACAAGGACAGACACCGACGATCAGAGCTATGTTCTATTAAAAATGTATGAAGTAAAGTTGTAAATATTTTAAGATACTTTGCATTTATTAAGTCTACACAGTTCTTCTAATCTATAGTCATATACGGGCCAGATACTAACTGTATTTTACACCGTGCACTCAATAACCTTTCCCTTATACATTTCTAAGAATTGCACTTTTACATTTTTCATTTGTATTATTTTTTTTGTTTTCTGAAGACGACTAAAGTGGGTTGACATACAGACGACCACATAACCAACCGTATGCTACTCGATATATATTATAACACACTTTCTGTTATTGAATGTTTGCTAGTAATAATATAAGTAATTCATAATTCAATAATTAACAAAAAAAGGAATAATTATTAAAATAATATGCACACTGAAAACTTATGCATTTAAAAAGTAATGAAAAAATGCAGTATTAACAAAAAATTCTGAATAAATGAATAACTATTAACATTTGTCATCATAATTAAAAACGTGTGCATAAAAAAGATAAAAGTAACTATTTAGGTAAAAACTATTCCATTGCAATAGCCTATAAACCCAATAATGTTACTGATTAAATTAATAATTAACTATTATCAACATATTTGGCATTGTAACTAAAACATTTGCATTTAAAAAGACATTTTCCAGCTTTAAAAGAAACTTTTACAGTAACAAGTTTACTGAGTTTAAATGTAAACTATTCATTCTTATTAGGGGTGTTGTGATATACCAGAATTGACGATAATTGTGATATTTAAATAATGAAATGTCGCTATTGTGTTAATTTGGGGTGTCAGAATATATCGGCATTGGCGATAATAATAAAATATAATAATAAAATAATAATAAAAAATGAATACTATTCACACGATAATATAAGCGATAATAATCCAGCGCCAGCGCTGTTATGGAGTGTTAAATTCTCACGTGTGATTTGTTTCATTCATATTCAACACCGGAGGGCGCACTCACACAGAAAGTGACACTCATAGAAGTAACAAAACAAATGACTTCCCAGGAAATACCTTATATGGTCAAAAGAATCCAGCTGTCAGTTTCATACATGAAACATGACAATCAGCACACGAATATAACAGTATATGGTTTATTTTTGTTCTTCAAGCCATCTCAGGTATCTTCATATGGATAATGTAGATTTATATTACAATGCTAATTGACACACCCTTTATATAGAAGCCAGTTTCCGCCACTGAATAAAAAAAAAAAAAACGTCTTTTTATTTCACAATTTAGACTATTTTTTCACAACTGCAAGTTTACATCTGACAATTCTGACTTTCTTTCTCCAGATTGTGAGATATAAACTCTTAAAGTCAGAATCGCATTATATAAACTTACAATTCTGAAAAATAAACTTGCAATTCTGAGAAATAAATTTTGAATGCAAACATATAAACTCACAATTCTGACTCCAAATTGCAAGTTTGTACCTCGCAATTGTGACTTTTTTCCTCAGAATCACAAGTTTATATCTCACAGTTCTGACTTTATACACAATTGTGAGTAAAGTCAGAATTGTGAGATACAAACTCACAATTCTGAGAACAAATCAGGAATAAACTTGGAATTGTGAGAAAAAAAGTCAGAATTGTAAATTGTGAGTTTATATCACACAATTCTGACTTTATTTCTCAGAATTACGTTTATATCTCGCAATTCTGACCTTATAAATTGCAATTGCTAGTTTATATCATAAGTCTGAGGAAAAAAAAGTCAGAATTGCAACATTTCGAGGAAAAAGTCAGAATTGTGAGTTTATATCTCGCAATTACTTTATAACTCGCAACTGCGAATTTATATCTCGCAATTCTGACCTTATAAATTGCAATTGCTAGTTTATATCATAAGTCTGGGGAAAAATAAGTCAGAATTGCGAGATACAAACTCGCATTTGTGAGAAAAAAGTCAGAATTGTGAGTTTATATCTCATAACTGACTTTATAATTCACAGCTGCGAGTTTATATCTCACAATTCTGACTTTGTAACTCATAATTGCTCGTTTACCTCACGATTCAGATAAAAAAAGTCAGATTTGCCAATCAAATTTATATTTATATGTGTGTTTATCTCACAATTCTGACCTTATAAATTGCAATTGCTAGCTTATATCATAATTCTAAGAAAAAAAGTCAGAATTACAAGTTTATATCATGCAGTTCTGACTTCATAACTTGCAATTTCTAGCTTATATCACAAAAGAAATGTGAGATACAAAGTCAGAATTGTGAGGAGAAGAAAAAAATAACCTACAATAACCTTTTATTTTTCATTCAGTGGCAGAAACAAGCTTCCATACCTTTATCACTACATGAAATACTATATAAAAAATAATCATTTCACAGAAGGAAGTTATATCAAACATTTGATCGATGCTATAATGCACATTTGGAGTAAAATTCTGTACTTATACCGACACTGTGCTAAAATAAAAACTGTCAGCATTTTAGTCTCTTTCTGTATAGTGTAATTGTTCCTTTTGCATGCAGTGGTGTAATTCATTAGTCAAACTAGAATAAATTAATAAAGATTAATTTGATTGATAACATGATTTATTTATTATTATTATTCATTTTTCAAGATTTCTATAGATATCACAATAATTTGTTATTGTGAACTTCTGAGGTCACGATAATCATGTAGCGAATTCCTAAGGGCATTGATACGCTTTTTAATATGCGTTTTTATATATACTGTATACCCTCACACAAATATGCGTGTGCGTACTGTATTTGTCATATGCATTTATAGCCACGATGATAAAGCAAAGAAATAAAGTGTGCACAGGGACTGGATAATTCACTTTTCTGCCACTGTTTAGCGTGCAAGGCAATTTAGCCAGGATGAAATAACCCCAGAGCGTTTTAATCCAGATAGATGGAATACTATTTTGATATGGCGCTTTGGCCCTCAGCAGAGCCCACTCTAAAAATAGGGCCTTTTAAGACCACTAATTTGTTATTCATCTGTGTGAATCACTGTATCACTGCACTTATTGAAATGCAATGACTGGTTTCTGCTGCCTCTCCACCCAAACTAAATGAGTAATTTAAAAACTGATAGAATTTTCTCTCTTTCGTTCACCATTCCTCCTCTCTTTTTCCTTCCTACCCTATTCTTTATCCCTCCCTTATTCTCAGGCAGCTCAAGGCCGCCTACAGAAACATCACAATACATGTGGACTCATCAACATCAAATCTGTGAAATAATGGACACACTGATTGCATGTGAACCTGTCTGTCAGTGCATCAAACAATGTCGTGTTAACACTCTGGCACAAGGAAACTTTGTATACAATATTAACTTATGTACGGTCTAATCGATGACAAACTTATGAAACTTACGTGCTTTGACGTACCAATAAACATCACTAAGCAACATTAACCTTGTAAGACTAGGTTGGTGTCGTAGACATGCGTTTCCATTTGTTTATTTAAAAGAATGTGTAAAGAGCACGAAGAGTGTTAATATGGGTGAGAGTCTCTCCATGCCTTAGTGGTCTGTGGCAGGACCAAATGCCCCTTGACAGACACTTAAGACCTGCAGACTGAAGCCTCAATCTGCATAGCTCAGAAGCCCATCAATTAGCCATTGCAGCTTTGCTGAGGTATTAAAGGGATCAAATCGGCTCAGATGAGCTGTGGCCCTCAATCCATGAGTCACTGAAGTTTTCACACTGAGCCCAATCCCCCTGTCCATTAAAGTCCAGCGTGGAGGACACACTCTCCACAGGTGGGGTCCACTGCTCATGTAACTGAGGCTGGTTAATGAAACTGCTAGAAT